>CAEFZX010013230.1:0-130047 GCA_903066825.1 Alfaro cultratus | reverse complement strand
TCTTAATTCTTTAAACGTTGTTATACTTTGATTGAAGCGACCAGGCCCATGCCTGGCTTTCCTCGGCACTCCTGGTGAGAACATGACATCAGTGTTTTTTCTTTTTGTTTTGTTTTTTAAAAAACATTTGCAACGGTTCAGGGTTTCATTCTGTCCCTGCTGACATTGTGCACTTTGTTGTTAATATTCAACCAGGAATGTGAGGATGTGTTTGTTTTGTTATCCCAAAGGATTTAAATTTCTTGTGCTGCCTTTACTTGATTTCTGTTTTCCTTTGCTGGATTATGCATGCTGTTTTATTCTTTAATAGCAGTTAAGATACAGCTTCATCACTGGCTGGTGACATGTTGCTATCTCAAAACCTATTCAGTTTTAATCATGTGACCATATTTAGCATTGAATTTTGTTTGTTTAATTTTCTTGTGTGTGATTTACCAAAGATCTCAGCTCTCTCTTAATCATTTATTGTGTGGAAAAGAATGTTTGAATAAACAACTGGAAACTAAGACATTTAATACGAGAGAAAGAGGATTGAAAATTGTATCAGTCAGTTTTATTTTGTGTGCTTTTGAATTCCTGTGTGAGATGTGAGAATACACAGATATTATTGTCTTAGAAAAATGTCTATTTTCAGATGTTGCTTTATTCAAATTAGAATATTAAAATATTTTTGATAATCTATCTTCTAGTTATTTTTTTGTAAGTAAACAGTTCTTTAATCCTGCCCTGTATGGTCCAGTATGGCTTTATGTGAAAGCAACCTAAGTTCTCATATTATAAATTAATACCACTATTTATCCAGTAACATGATCAAACTCTAACAACCTGCCCTTTGTGGTTAGCTCTTTCTGTAGCAGCATTATTCATTTCTTTACATATCCAAAATAGATGTAATGTTTCACTGAGGTGCATATTGCTAAAATCTGAATTTATAAATGATACTTCAACAGTCAAGTGTTAACATGTTGGTACAATCGGTGACACATCCTTTTATGAGTTTTTTGTACTGAGTCTGAACAACCTTTCTCATTTTTTTTCACACCTTTGGTAGAGTGAAAAAAAAGAAATTAGTCAGTGTTCTTTTTTTAATGTGTTGCTGAAGTTTGAGGAAGTTGATGAGAGAAAAGCTAGCATATCAGTACAGGAAGTTGAGAGCAAACTGGCTGACTGTCATCACAGATAACATCATATGTGGTTTAAGACCCTAAATAAAAAAAAAACAAAACAAAAACATATCAATTTACCCTCACCTTATCAAGATTATCCTTCTAACATAATTTTGTGCTTGCAGAATAATGTAAGCATTCAAATCCAATTGAAGATAAAGATATTTGTCTTTAAATGAGTTCTAATGTAATATGTCAAATTAAATTAATTAAATATTTGATCAAGTGATAAAGTGCAACAAAGCACAGATCTGGAAACAGATATGTTCATTAAATGTGCTATTCTCAGCAACATTGTTTTTTAAGCAGGAACCAACTGTAAAGCAGGATGCATCAGTCATGGACCCCTTCTGCCCTCGTGTGGTTCAATATTAATTTGCACCCTTTCTTTTTTTGTACAATTTAAAAAAAATGTAAATTTGTTAGCAAGAGCAAACCTGATTTTGACAGTGAACAACCTCTGAGAATCTGATTAAACCAATAAGCAGAAACCTCTAAAAAAGTTAAACACGAGTCGCTGGGGTGTTCTATTCAGTTAAAAAAATACTCTTTTAATCCAAAAGCAAAATTAAATGTTGCTATGATGTATTTTACCTACAGTAAGCTTCTCTAAACATTTGATAGCTGTGGATAGGAAGGATATGTAGCAGTCAGTATTACAGCATATTTGAAGATGCCTCTGAATGAAACTGCTCTTCTATGGCATTCTCAAGAAAAGAATCTCAGGATTGTCAGTGATGAACTAAATTTTGTAAAGAATCTTTTGCACAATCATCACCAGATGCTCCAGAACAAAATCAAGCTTCTTTATCAACTTGTTGAATCTTCCTAAGTGACTTCCTGTGATGCAGCCTTAAGATCTTGCGACAAACACTGAAGGATTGAAGTTAAGTACATCCTCATATTCCAGTCTACTCTCCCCTTTCATCACTGTTGCGTCTCCTGTTCAGCCTGTTATCCAGATAAACTCTCACGTATTTACACTCCTGGTTTTCTCTCGTGGTGAAAATAGTGCTGGACAAATTGCTGCTTCTCTTCAAACCTACAATCCCATATGATTTGTTCACATCCATGAAAACCTGTTTTTCTTGTCCATATCAGATAGAACTGACAACTGCAGAGCCATCCAAATATTTCAGTAGATGACAGAACTCTGTCTTGTTCTTGATGTTTGATGTGTAGAGAGTAAACATAAATGTTGAGAGTGCAGTTCCCTGTGATGCAATGTGGTAACAAATATCTTTTTTGATACTTGTGGTCAAACTTTTCCATTAAGCGCATGTGTGAGTGACACATAGTGTGGCATTAGAAAAAAAGATTCTGAATGCACGTTGCAAAACACTATATTTGTGTTATGGATGTTGAGAACACTTCCAAGTCAGTTTAGAGATTGTATTTTCATCTTTGTCACAATGTGTTTCACTGTATATACAGTATTGAGGGTACTGTGTATACAAAGTCATACAAACTGATAACGGGGTATAGCTCAGACTGCTCAGCTATCTGTGTGTGAGACCTGCCTTCCTCTCTCTTTATATTTACCAGGCTGTGCTGCAATGCCTCCAGAGCAGCAGTGGGTTCTTTGTCAGATTGGACTACAAGCAGCACACAGGTGGGTTCATGAATCACCTACATTGTGTTTGTGCAGCTGGCTGCAGACCTTTACTCTGAGTACAACCATCGTATCAATTTCCAGCAGGCAAATATTTGGAATCACCTTGAATGCCCATAACACTGTAGATTAAAGATGAGGCGGATGAAGGAGATGTGTGAGTGGCTTAGAGACAATCGGAAAATCTTGTGTGTGAGAATAATAAAAAACAAAATAAAAAACAGCGTCTTTCAAAATTCTTCGTACCTTTTGGACTTGTTCAGATTTTTAAAATCGAAAACCAAAAGGGGTGCAAGGCAAAGAATGGTATTGTGATTTAGAAGACAAATGAAACATGTTTATTATTTTTTAATGATACAAAGAGAGAACTGTGGCAAGCATTTGCATTAAGTCACCCTAAATCAACATTTTGTTGAACCACTTTCCTCTGCAGTCTTAGCTGACCTTGTGCATATGTGTCCAGCATGTGTTAACAGCTACTACCTAGCTAGGGTCAAACTACATCAATTTCCCCATTATCTCAGAACAAATTTTCTGTCTCTGCTGAAGAAAAGCCGCCCCACAACATGATGCTAACACCACCAGATATCACAGAGGTTGATTTTTTTCAGAAAGATAAGGGGTCATGTTAACCAAATATTTTCCATATTTGAAGATCATTGACCACTTGGTGGTGACCAACTGACCACTTGGTACAGACGTGCAGACATTTTCAATATGCACGTAGTAGAATGTGGAGGTAACTAAATCAATCAAAAACCCATACATTTCCATCAGAGCACTATCTCTGACTTTCTCACCGTACTCAATCCGTCTCGCTATTCGGAAGCTACCAGCATGTCGAAGAGTTTTGGAAGCTTTTGAGTGTGTCTGTGACTGTCACAGACCGGTGCAGCTGAACCACTGGTGCAGAAGGAGCATATCCTGCGGGATTTCCTCCCACTGAAGTGAGTGTTTGCAGGAAACCTCTCATTCAGAGAATCTTGTCTAAACTTTGGCTGAAGTGGTGCTTGTAATTCCAGTATCCAATGTGGCAGCAGAGCACCGATTCAGCCTCCAGATCAGCAACAAAACCCCCAGACATCAGTCACTTGTATGAGCTAAAAGTCCAAAATTTGTTGAAAATAGCCTCTTCAGCAAGCTAACATTTGATTATGCACAAGTGAATGCACAACTGATGTCCATGTGGAGCAGGAAGAAGTTGTGAGCAGGTGAACCGCTTCTAATTTAAGTGCAGTCATTTAATGTCATTGTTTATATGTAGTTACATGGGGCCACAGTCAGTGGATTTTGTCACTACTGAGAAAATATGCATTCATCTGCTTGCTGTGAGAATATAGATTCTCTGTTCAGCTTGTTCAGACTGAATATTAGCTGATCTGAATGAAAATTAAATGCAGTTGAATATGTCATTATTGTCATGAAAAGAAAATTACAGGTAAAAGTAGATAGTGGCTGGATTTCTTTTTACCCTGTCAGTCAACAAAGAAGTCTAGCACAGCCTATGCTTCTAACTGAATGATCCTTGTACTTCATGAAGCAACTATTCCAGTTTATGATGAATCTTGCAAACGATGGCAACATCTTCCAATTTGTGGCAAGGTTTTACTTTAAAAATCCTGAAAAATTAAACCCTAAAGCGGGAATCCTTTGTAACATTCAAAGAAAACGACCAATCTATGATCAGGATAAGGCAATAGATACTGAGGAGTTCTGGAACTCTTTCATTTCTCACATCATTCTTTGTTGTTTCTATATGAATGCTGCATATGTAAGCCGCTGCCCACACGATCTTTTTACAACAGGATTCTCAGTAAAGATCTTTTGTTTTTCTTTAACACCATGGAAATTGGATTATATTGTGGTGAGCATTGCAAGCTGAGCTGCTCTCTCATTCTGATGCCAGCAGCAGCTTCCCCCCCCCTTTTTAACAATACACCACACACATCCTGTCCCTAAAAAAACACACACACTTATTGTGGGATTGGAAGTTCATATAAAGGAGAGCACTTTAATAGAAATTTCCCCTCATATATGTATATATTATACTTTCCCACAAGTTTATTCATCCAAACTAGAGAAATAAAAAGATAAAAAGCAATATATTTAACCAAATTACATAAAAAGCTTAAGTGGATTTGTGATGTAACCCCAAGCTCAAAAGCTTGGTCTGTGAAACCCATCATGGTTTTCACAAGCTTTTCCCAATGATTAGCATTGGCTGGAACGTTGGCAAGTTCTCCAAATCAAAACCACATTCCTTCTGCTCCACGCGCTTGTGCTCTCTCATGGAGTGTCTCTGTTACCAACCTAGCCATTTATAAACGTTTATGCCACCACAGTGGCGTAATCAAAGGCTTTCAAAAGAGGAACAAATTAACAGAAAGGTATTGAGCTTTTCTTAGGGACCTAATTTTGAAAACCACAGTATTCATGAAGCAGTGGTGTACAGTTTTGTTTTTATAGCTGTATAAACTATGAAGTTACCTTGTAATTTCATGGCTATGAACGTACCAATTTTGGTACACCAGTGTTGTTTGGGCTTTGTTTGTTTGCGTTTTTGTCAGTGAAATTATCCATGTTTTCTAAAACTGAGCTTTAACTTTCACAGATGTGGGATATGTTTTTGTAAATGTTACAGATGTGTGGCAGGTGCATCATGTCCGCCGACGTTGGGAACTCATGCGCCTCAAACCTTTGGTCAGAATTTTTTGGCTGCAGCTGAAGTTAATGCTGTACTTTACCAATGCATCTGGTACAGTATAAGTGCAAGTTGTGATATTTTCAATGGGACATTTTATTGTCCTTTTCTCTTTCTGCTAGATTTTATTTCTGTCAAAATGTTGGACAGTATATAACAGAAATGTTTTAGTGTTTACCGATTCCGAGTGTTTATAATAATGAAACACATGCAAACAAACAGATTAACTAAATAACTAACTGACTGACTGACTGACTGACTGACTGACCAAAATAAAGAGCAAAAAAGGAAAAAATAACTTTATCACTGCTGTTTAAATACTAACACAATTTTGCAGCATCTCATCAAAAGTTCTTAATCTGACATCAACAATAAAAAATGCAATAAATTAAATGAATGACTAAAAATAATAACTCATTATTATTATTATTGTTGTTGTTGCTGATGAGAGTAAAAATGTCTCAAATGTATGAAGTATGAAACTCCTGATCAAATTCTACCCCTCTGGGTCAGATGGATGATTCCAACACAGAGGGTTGTTCTAAGGATCTCAAACAGAACTGTTTTTGATTTGATGTCTAAAACAAAAACATTTGTCATTTTGTATGAAATTGACTGACAGAAAGCTCCTGAATTGCTCACCCAAAGAACAAACCTAAAGCATGTTGATTAAATATTTGAGGACCCACTGCTGAGAAGCCAGTGCCAGAAAGCAAGCCGACTAAAATAACTCTAATTCTGATCAGGAGCGGACAAATGCCCCGACAGAACTATTGTTTGTTAGTGGCTACGAAAAGAATGTGCAGCTTGCTATGGGACATTTGACCAGATTTTACTGTATGCTGTATTTGATTCCAGCAAATACTCTTTTGACCCCTATGGAGTCTAGCAAAATACCACAACAAAATTAAACCTGTGCACTTCACTCTTACCGTTAAAATGGAATTCAAGTTCCAATTAAAACACCAAACAAAAAAAGAGACCCTTTAGAAAACTCTTTTGACAGTGTTAATATTATATTTATCTTAACTTCTTATATGTACTATTCATGCCCAATACAGAACAACATTTTAAAATCTATATTACTGTCACATTTTCTGCAAGTGATGACTACAGAGAGCTGAGATTACCAGCAGGGGGCACCAGTACACTAGTTGACTAGGATGTTATACCTCAGTCTCAGGTTTCAGAGGTAGTTCCTGAAAACAAAATCTACCAATATCAGTAGATACACAGATTAAGTTCAGATGTTTTGTTCAAATCAGATAAATACCTGGAAAACAAACAAAACATTTCTATGTGTAATGTTTCTGCGAATGTTATAGTTAAATGCAACATTTCTATATTGATTCAAAAAGGTGTTATACTAGGCATTTCTTTGAGTCATCCCTGCCTCTCTGGTTTATATTTTCTCTGTTAGATTGTGTCAAAGCAGCTGCGGAGAAGAAAAGGTGAGTTAAAGAGCTCGTAAATATCTCTGAGCTCGCTAAAGTGTTGCCTTGCTGACCAAGTGACTCAACATCAAAGACCATCCCTGTCTTCAAATGAGCTTGTTGCCGTCACTTTACACAAGATTAGTTTGGCCAGCTGTTTTAAGTGAGGGTATTTGAGTGTGGGCGTGTGCGTGCGTGTGTGTGTGTGTGTGTGTGTGTGTTTCAGAGAGGGTTAGTTGGTTTATTTTTAGATTAATTAGCGGGCCACCAACCAGGAGAAATGACTCTTGGTTAAAGTTTTATGTGTGAGTGTTTGGGGGGTTGAAAAACAAATGAAGTCCATGTCACTTTATGCTTCTGCTTCCTGATTTGATCTTCCTATAACAAAGCATATTCCTTACAGCATTAATTCATGCTACATTTGGCAATTGGCTATTCTGAAATAGCATTTTTTTTGTAAAATTGTTTTTGATTCCCAAGGTGTTTTGTAATATTTTCCACTGAAAAGCAAGCAACTTAATTCATCAAACAAAAATTACATTTTATTTGGTGTTAAAAGTAACAGAGAAAAGCTGTGGTTTGAGTTTTCCATTTCTCTCACAGAAATAGGGCATGGATTTTGCAGGAAATAAAATGAGGTGCCAGGTATAAGGCTAGAAATAGATGTCGCCTTGTTTACCGCTCCATTCCCGGCTGTATAGTGCTGCATCCCATGTGTCTTAGAAGTTAGAGTTCAGATCTGGGAATGATGTCACTCATGAGTTGAGCTTGATCTCATAGCAAGTCAGAAAAACTGTAAAATATGCTTATTACTCTTGTTCTAAAACCTAGTTGCAACACAAGTCAATAATACATTTCTCTCACACAGGTAGAGGCTACCTACCATCACCTGTCCCACTTCTCTAATGAGGTACAAATGATCAGAAGTACTGAGAAATGATTCACTCCTGAAACTTTTACTACATTTTTTCTGAGCAGAAGCCATGTTGGTTGTTGAATTCCGGCTCTAAATGTGCATGCTCTTTGTTCTCAGAACTCAGAATTTCTTGTATTCCAGTAGGAAATACAAGAACACCTTCCTCACTACCTCCCACCTGAAGGTGGGATACAGTCTGACAGTGTCAGAGGTTTCCAATCAGCCTAGAGTTCATCATCCAATATGCCTCCCACGTGTAAAGAACATAGTGCAATTTTCAGGCAACTATTCATTAGCTTTTTGATATGCAACTAATCAAATCAATGAGACAAATTGTACTATGCAAACACTAAAATAAGTAGTTTTCCAATTGACTTGCTAATAGTTGAAATCTAAACAAATGGCATAGGCCACTAGTTTGATGATGAGGCCTTTTAGATAAAATTAGATGAAAATGATATATTAACAAAGATGTTAGATATCACATAAAAGTCTTATTGAGTTCTGAACCATATTTTTTTTAAGTCTAGTATATTTTTATAAGTATTTCTTTGGAAAATGCAATGATGCTTCTTGAAGATTGTGAAAATCTGAAAAGGATAAAATGAGAAAATGCAACGATGCTTCTTGAAGATCGTGAAAATCTGAAAAGGATAAAATGAGAAAAAAAAACTATTGCTAATAAGACCTCTCCAACTGAATACATTTTCAGTTGTGTCTGGAAAAAAAATTCTTATTTATAAAGCTCAAATAATTCTTTGTCTCCAGATGACTTATGCAAAAAGTCTGTTCTTTAAAAGTAATGACAAGAATCCAGTAATGGATGAGTAACTGGTAACACGATATACCAAGGTTTTGAGAACTCTTGGAAGGTTGAAAAGCACTATATAAGTCTGATGTCATTTCATTTAAAAACTTAAAGGTTTTTAGGTTAAAGACCCTTAAATGAAATGCCAGACATAATACTACAATCATCACAGTAAAGGCTGCGTTAAGCATTGAGCAACACAGTCGGTGATGGTTCTTGCATTAATGGTGTCCTGGGCGAGCCCCTCCTGCTGCTTTCTTCAACCAGTTAAAATAGGAACATTCAATTCTGGGTCCAGATATAGTGTATTGCTGTCCTGCACAAATCACACAACCACTTTTTATTTTCACCAAAGTGTTGCTCCACACGATGGATGTCAAATCTTTAGTGTGTGTGCATGAAGAAAAGCAATAAAAAACTTGTTAAGGGCACAATGCTGTACTGGAGAGCAAAAAATGCCACTTAACGCAGCACTTCCCGAAAAAGAAGATTTCTAAACTCTACCCTTGCTTACAAAAAGAATAAATGTTGGTGTTAGTAATTATCTTTACTTACAAAAAAACAAAAAAAAGCAGACATTGTGTGGAAACTAAAGAATTAGGTAATGTTTTGAAACTGAAGTTGCCAAGAGAAAATACTAATTGGTAGAACTAATTAACCTATTAACTCGAGCTGAATGGAAAAGTAGTGTAATAACCCTAACCATGAGCTACTACTTGATTTAGCATAATTTTCATTTAATGAAATAATAATTTTTTTCATTTAGTGAAAGCATTTAAATAATGTTATGGTCATTACTGTATGACACAGCTTTGTTTTTACTTTAGGTTAAAATACTGTGAAACTCTCCTTGCAAAGTAGTTGTTGTTGTGAGAGTAGTTAAGGCTCATAATGTGCTCTGCAACCTGCCTGTGTGTATGTTTCCCATTCTGTGAGGAATCTGTCTAACAGACAAATAAAACTAATGTTTAGCACAAGTCTTTTACCCTCCAACTCTTTTTTCCACTCTCTCTGCGTCCTCTTCCCCCCCTCTTCCCATCTCATGTGTTGGTTGTCTTTCCGTATCAGAGACTAAGCAAACACAGGCGTGTGTGAGCGGTCTTGTAACTTCCCGTTCCTGAGAGAGCCGGGAGCTCTGGGACGAGCGCAGCTGTCCCTTCATTTGTCGGCCATGTTCAGCATTCTCCAGATATCTTTAAGAGGGCTCTTGGGCTTTTTTGTGTTCTGATTTGACCTTTTGCCTTTCCAAAACCCTTCATAGAAGTTACACAACAGAAATGCATATAAGATGCATGTGGTTTAAAATCTTTATTTTTTCAAATTAGTTATCATTTTGATGTTGAAAAGCAAGAGAGCTGTAGGTAAGCCCTGCATGAAGAGAAAAAGTTAAGGAACCTGTTCAGGCCAGTCTCATTGCTAAAACAGATATCACCATGACGCCAGCATGTGTTTTCTTCAGCTGGGGAAAAAAAAGACGCTTAGACTCCCCCGTCCTCCTCCTCTCCTGCTAGCAGTTCCCTTGACCTCCCGATTCCACTCCTTCACCTTCCAGGCATTAATCATCAGACATGCACACATCTCTATCCACTCCTTCGTCTCCCTTTCTTGGTTTCCTGCTCTCACTTTATCGTTCACTACCTCATCAAGCTGAAATCAGGGACTATCTGCTTTCTCTTTTTCTGCCTTTGTCAATCTCATCTGTTTCTGAATGCATCTGGAAAACATGATCCATTGAAGCAACAGAAGAGTAATGGGAGAAATGTGTAGGCGATTGTGTGTGCCTGTTGTGTGGGGGAGGCCTCACACATCTGCTCATGTGCACATGCGACTGGATGACAAAGGCAACTGTATGTCATTGTCAAAGTAATCCCTCCTGAGAATGTTTTCCTTTCGGCTTTTGGTTCTGCATCTGCTGTTCTCCGGCACTCATTAAAACCACTGACGCTTCAGTTGCTCAATTATCAAGCGACTGCTGAAATCTGTAAATGCATCAATCCATCAAAAATATTAAGAACAAATGTCTTCTTTTAATAGCTGGCAGACACGCCCAACTGTTTCAGATATAGATCAGTAATGGTCACATATTTGATACCCAGTGTGTACATTAATCGGTCTTTGTGACACATTCATAGACAGAGCTCTTTTTTTGCAGCAGTGTCGACTTAATGGCAAATTTTTTGCTTGATTATGATTGCCTATTTTTACTTGAGTAGAACCATTAATGTGTTCTGTTGGGGTTTCAACATCAATCATGAAAGACCTGTTGTGATACTTAATGATTTATTTAAAACAATTGGTGTTTAGGGAAGACAATTATGATCCTTTGTCTGCTTCAAAACTAGTTTTAATGTCTTTGGAATCCTTGTCCTGTTGAAGAATCAACTATTAGCTGAAGACATGAAATTCAGATTCTTATAAAAAGTAAATATTGAATAAGACCAATAATTGATTTCTAGGATGTCGATGTGTTGCATGCTTAATCCACTAAATAATTGGTCTGGGCTACTTTTGCATGGATTACATCAATGTGGCATAGCATGGAGACAATGAGCCTTTCGTCTTCCTTTTGAATATGCCATATACGTTTTCTATGGGACTTAGGTCAGGTGAGTTTGATGGTCAGTTAACGACAGTGATAACATGGTCATTAAAGCAGGTACTGGTACTTTTGGTAATTGTGCAGGTGTTAACTCCTGCTGGAAACTAAAATGATGATCTGTCTAAACCCCAACTGCAGAGGGAAGCAGGAAGTGCTCTGAAATGACCGGGTAGTTGGCTCTGGAGACTTCACAGTGGTCCTCAAGAACTGTGAAGAACTAGGTTAATGTGCTTCTTCACTCTTTCGCCAAAGTCTTCTCCATGATGCTATAGACCATAATGTTTCTATAGGAAGAATAAATATTTTATTGATCTTATTTAATACTCTACAATTTAATCCAAACCTACAACACGATAGGATATTAAGTTTGATTATTGCTAAACTGGTGTGAGTAAACCAATAGCCTGCTAAATTGTTCTTCTCTTGTGATACCAAATCAGACTTTGACATGCTGCTACAAGTTCCCTACAGCCATGATGTGACCAGTAAATCTTCAGTCCTCACATTCAGAAGACAGTTTACCAATATTTCATCAGAACACAGTTGATTTCTGTTTGAGACTACTGACAGATGACGTGAGTTTGTGATGTGATTCAAGAAATATATTCTTTTTGAGCTTCATAAACCTCCCCCAGGCATGCCTGGTAATGAATAGTAGGTTTGTGGCTCAGACCACACAAATGCCAAGTTCTGGATGTGAAGAGCCTGCCAGTTATCATCAAGTGTACAGTTTAGCTAAACTGACAGTGATATAAATAACCCGCTAAACAAATTTACTTAGAAACCAATGTGTCCATCTTGAAAAAACCAAATAAGCTAAGTTTGCAGTGTAAACAGATGAATGTTGTATTGGTTTCTCTCGGAGGCAGTCTGTGCGGTTTTGTACTTTCAGCACACCTACAAAGTAATGCAAACCATCGACCACATCTCCTTCATCTCTGGCCTTGTTTGCCTGAGGTTTTCTTTTTTGAAGCGCTTCTGCTAGCACCTTGCAAGCCACAAAACACACCGACTCAGTAAGTGACAAATTAAGGGGTTTTGGCAGTCTCCAGGTGGATCCCAGAGAACCACAGACATGTCCCAGACAACCAATGAGTGAAGAGAATGAAGGAAGAGCTACTGGAAGAATGAAGAGGTGGAGGCCTGGTAGAGGAAATTGTTATGTACAGTATTTATGCTGATATGCTGTTCCTTTTTGTTCATTAACCTTGACCTTTTTTGTGACCACTCTCCATGCCCTAACTTAAAAAAACATGAGCTATTAATAAACCTGTTTGCAAATATTTATTTTAAAGAAAGTTATGCACTACTGACTGTCTGCTGTATGAAGCTGTTTAAACTGGCCATGTCAATGTGAATAGGTGACGATATGGAAGGTAAATGTTGACAGTCAAATTAACCAAAAATGTATGGAAATCTGAACCTGGGGGACAAGCATGGCAAAGAGGGGTGAGGGGAAGATGAAACCAA
Source organism: Alfaro cultratus (assembly GCA_903066825.1). Taxonomy (NCBI): domain Eukaryota; kingdom Metazoa; phylum Chordata; class Actinopteri; order Cyprinodontiformes; family Poeciliidae; genus Alfaro; species Alfaro cultratus. Next base: position 117,342 of record CAEFZX010013230.1, on the reverse strand, counting down.
TTCCCACCAGCTACACAACACCCAGGCATTAACGAACCGGGTCAGGTGTTCTCAATCAGTTTGCCTGCTTCACTCCAGCAAATAGACTCCTTCCTGCAACAGCCCAAACAATTAATTACCTAGAAAGAGGTCAGAGTGATAAAATAAATTAAACAGAAACGTGTTAAAGGACTTCATGTTTTTCATTTATGAGTTTAGGTTCTATTTTGGTTGTACTTCCTGTTTAACCTCAATAATATGACTGCCTTTAACACTGTGTTGCATTTAGTTCTTATATTCACTGTAAATCCTGCTCCCTTGCATTGTTTTGTAGCTTTGTTGTTCACTTATGTTCTGTTTAGTTATTTATTTAAATGGCAAATGGCCTGCAGTTGTAACTTTATGCTACATTTAGTCATACACACATTCAGGCACTGATGGTGGTGAGCTACACTGTAGCCACAGCTGCCCTGGCACAGACTGAAAGAAGCAAAGCTGCCATATCCACCAAGCCCTCTTACCACCACCTGCAGGCAAGGTGGGTGAAGTGTCACACAATGACTGAGACGGATGGTGCAGAGGTTTGAGCTGGAAACATACCGGACCAGAAACTGAGTGGAGGAATGACAAAGCACCCATAAACTTAATTCTTGTTGTTTTTTACTCGGTTCCCTCTGTAAATGCTCCTCCACAGCTGTTCCCTAACCAGTTAATTAGTCCCACCTGTTTCCACTCCAGCAATCATGGCCCCTGCAAAGTTCTTTCTATGTGTATGTAGACATTTTTAGAAAACAGCTGCTGAAATATCCTTTTCTCTCCACAGGACTGGCTGGATTGGTCCGTACTGAGTCACCAACCTCAATTCCACTTGTGTCTTCAGCACTTTCGTAAGTTTATTCCATACTCGTTTCATGAAAACTCAACTTCATCAACTATCACTCGTCCTCCTAGCTGCACTTGGTTCTTATTCAACATCAAAACATAATGCAGGGGGGACTACCATATATATATATATTTTCTCTTTTTACAACAAATCTTCCCATAGCCAGACCCATCAAGACATGATGCATTAGGAATAGAGGTTAGCTGAATGAATCCCCATAATTTCAAAACTCAACAAAAGAAACAAACTCAATATAGGTAGGATTTATTTATTTAGTTTCTATTATTTGTAGGGGTATATATATATTTATAAATAGTCCATCAAGAACCACACTCCATACCAGTAAGTGGCGGTAATGCTACTTAAAGTTTGTTGCCAACCGCCAATAAACTCAAGAAGAAGAAGAAAAAACAAACTCAAAATGCGATCCGATTAAACTTTTACTTTTTGCTCTGATTTCTTCTTCACTAACTTCTTCAATGAATCCTTCTAAATCTCTCTTCATAAAACTGTTAAACTGAAAACAAACTAATAGGACAAATTGGTCAAATCTTGATCCAAAGAGGCTCAAAAGTCATAAAAACAACTCTCAAATATTTTGACTATATCTCTGTCACTTCACTGTTTTAATCATGCATGAAAACACTGAAAGGGTTTTGTACTTGGAAGCTTTACCAAATTTCTTCACTTTTTATTCAAGTGTCTGCAAATACCTTCATAAAGATAACTCCTGCATTTTAGACTTCTCTTGCATCATATTCTTAATATATGTAGCCAATTTGGAAACTCATCACTCGAAGTGCTCTGTGTGCATCAGCCTTTGTTGTGGAGCTTCTGGAAAAGCCTAAAAGAATAACAGGACCATAAATATCTCTTTCAAGACATCCTGTTCTGTTTGCCAGTCATTATGTGACTACAGACACATTTTAAACAGCCATCAATACATAAATCAAAACAGTAAATTCAGCAGATGAACTCAAAACTGGTAAAATAACTTGCCGTCTTTTCATATTTTTTGTTCAAACGTCATTTGGACAGAATATAGGAACCAGTTTCATAAATTGTGTTGCTTCCTTAGCTTTTTCATTTGTCAAATATAGAATACTAGCAGAACTAGCTTCAAACTCTTAACAATTAAATCTTTTGTTACTGAAAAATTAGCAAAAGGCATTTTTTCTGTCCTGTTCTAACTCATACAGTATAGAACAGTATCAAAAACGCATGGCATATATGTAGTACATGTACTAAAGAGCATGACAAAACACATTAATGTATGACCTTGTATTTTGTGAGGAACTCACCCAGTATGTTGGGTCAGTTTCTTATAAAAATGTTATGTTTTTCTTTAGCCAACCTTTAGGAGTCACAACAGACCAAACAACTGTAAGCTCAAAATGTATCTGCCCAGAGATTTTCTGTAGATCACTAAGAATCAGCCATATTTCTATTTGGGAAGAGTTTGTTGGAGATAAAAAATCACATCAGCATCCCAAGAAAACTAATTGCGGTTTATCTTTACTCTTTTCTGGGATGATGGGGGGGGGGGGGGATGCTAACAAGGTTTTCTTTGTCAAAGAACAAACCTCCATTGTGTGTCCCATCTCTAAGGTCTGTGTTTCCACAGTCTTCTTCTCTCAACTCTTTAAATCAAACAATATTCCCAAATTACAATGACATGTGCAGGATAGGGTTTCTCCTCTTCGAGACGTTTCTGTCAGTGTGTCTTAAAAGTTTTCTCTTGGCTGGGAAATCTGAGCTCTGCTTCGCATTCAATTCAAAAGTATTGTGAGGACAATGCCTTTCACTAATTTGTTGGCTTCAGGACTTTTTGTGCTGCATCTGAAGCCAAATGAACAGTTGGATTTGATTTTTAAATGTTGCACATCATTTCCAGTGTTTCCTCAATGTAACTTGTCAGCACTATGAACAAGATTTAATGATACAACTAGTAGGCCAAATGACTTATATTTAGAGAGTGTATTAGTCACAGCTAAATGCAATCATAATTCAAACTGCTGTTAGTTAAAAGTTAAGTTACAGCTATACATGAACATAGCTTATTCTGCTTCTATGCAAGAAAGAACATTTCCCTTTTTATCTAGTAGCAGAAGAAGAATCTAAAACCAAAAATGTCAAATCGAATTTGATCTTACAGGAATTACTTTTTGGTTGTTTTGATGCTGATGTGATATTTTGGTATCAATATTCATTGTGTGATTATGTGGCATTGTAATATTATGTATGCAGACATTTTTGTGTTTGGTGGGGGGGGGGGGTAAGATTCAGAGAGAGTTAGATGGAGTGACTCTAAACGAGAAGCTGATCAAGCTATTAATGTTAATTCAATATATGGAAGCGTGACGAACATGGACTGAATGGCTCCATTCACTTTCTCCACTATCATTGCTAAAAACCAGGCGGACTACAATTCTAAAACAGTGCAGAAAATTAACACAATCGTTCACAACTTTTCATTTTGTTCACTGATTGGCCCAGTAAAATGTCCACCAGTGACAATCAAGACCAAGGGGAGAAAGCACAGATTGTGGTGGAAGCGAGAACTGTTTTCAAGCAGGAAGGTAATGGCCATGCTAGGGTTAAATGAACTTGACAAAATTTTAGCTAAGTTACCAAAAAACATTAGCAATAGCTGTTAAGGAAAAAATAATCGAAAACTCAATTAGATTTAACACCTTGGATTCAACTTGGACTGCAGGAAATTTTATGACAACCCAAAACCATTGTGTTATTTATCATCATTAGAGGACTTCAGAAGTTGGAAGACAGCCACACTCACCACACATAAGTTCAACAGCTGCACACGCTTAACAGTTTCTTTTTGAAGGGGTGTTGCTAAGAAAACTTCATGAGATGACGGAGATTTATGATTTATCCTGCTCGTTTTTTTTTTTCTTGCAGTTTCTTTTGTTCACACTGCTGGTGACATGCTGGCAGGAAAAGGAGAATCCTTGAGCTTGTCAAAGCTATAGCACAGGTTGCTTCATACACCAAAGAAGTGATCATTGTCTATCATGGGAAACTGCAAAGTTGGTTCATGAAGGTGTAACATTAAAAATCAAATCCATGAGAGGTTTTATTACATGACACATAATAAAAGTTTGTCATTTAAGGTTTTAGTGTTTTTTGTTTCATACTTAAAACATAAAAATTATTAAAATTCACTGTTTGCTCCTAAAAGTAACCAGAACATGTGTATAAATACTCGTATCTCAGTTTTTCTTTCAAGTTTTTTTTTTTTTTAATAATCCATTTGCTCTAACAGGAAGGGGAGCCACTTTGAAACAACTACAGTCAAAGCATAATCAATTTGCTTCCACCTAGATTAGTCAGAGATACTTCAATCTGTTCTCCAATCAGCAATTAGCATGACATGGAGTAAAACTTCCTTCTTAACTTCCAATCTGCTTTGTGTCCAACTTATCAGTCTGGCCTGCTCACCATTTGTGGAGGTTCATTCAAGTTCCTGTGATTACCTTTGGCGTCATCTGAGCTGCTATCTCGTCTTCTCTGTAGTGAAGCCAAAAATGTGCAGGCACTGAAGGAGGACTAATGGGCCAAATCGTGAATGGCCCAGATGTCTGAGGACAAAATTGGTGTAAGCTGACAGTTTATTCGGGCATTCAGCAATTACAGCCTCCAACTGAAATAAAAGGTAACATTTGGAAACTGCATCTAGATCTTGGCAATATAGAGGATGTTATCCCCTCCAATCCTTCCCATATGAAATCTTGCCTGACTTTGGGCAGAAACTGTTCCACTAGAGGGTATGGGTAAAAGAAATTTTAATAATCAGCTTTTATGATTTTTTCCATTGGCAGTGTGTGCACACATTGGTTGTTTCTTATGTGGGAAATTAGCACTTACTGTGCTCTTACTTAATCTTCTGGGTTCACATTAAACTAGTGTGTATTCCATATAAGTATAGTAAGTTTGAAAAGTGTGGTCACTGCTGTCTAATTTTAGTGAGAACTAAGGTGGGGCTGTGGATTAACTTTACCAATATGGAACTGAAACTGACAATCCTATTTCTGATGATCATCTTCTGAAAAAAAAGCCTACTTTATTACATTTTCACACTACTAGGAGTTGGTTGCAGACAGAGCCTGAAAATTCATCAAACATCTCTTTGTGACAAATAAACATTTCTACCTCCAATTGAAGCACAGCAACAATGCCTGCTTTTGGGGCAGTACCTGTGAATACTGCATTCAGGTATTGGTTTTTATTTTTGTACCTTTCAGCTAGTTTAAAACAACACTAGGCGAGACATGCTTCTTTAAGGTGATATGATGAAATCCATGTTGGAAGGTTAGGTTCACAAATCATTTTAAGGCTTTAAAGAAAACTGCTTTGTTTTATAGCTTGGAAGAATATGAATCTAAAATACGATAGAATAAAACTGCAGTTCACATCAACATTATGTCTTAAATTCCTCAGAAACAAAAAGAAAACTATTTTGCCAGGCATCTTTTCCCTTTATGTTTTTCTGCAAAAACGAGTCACAGATCAATGAGATATAGAATTCCTTTCTTGCAGGCTCAACACTGGGTTTGTCTTTCTAGTTTTGCATATGGCTACAGATATGCACACACATGCTGTGAATACATATACAGGCTACAAAAACATGTGGCTTAGGGCCCTAGAGCTACAAAACATAAAGCTAAGCACAAAGCTTACACTCCCCTCATTACTTTGGTCAACTGGCAAGTGATAAAAGATTCTACACATTAATTTCAACTCATAGAAAACAAAACAAAGAATGGGCAAATTAATGCCAGATGGTTTTGGTGAGCAATACAGAATCAACTCCCAAACATCTGCAGCAAATAAGCCAGGGAAAATAATAATGGTGCACGTAACTCCACTATAAATGGGATGATAAAAGCTTTGCTTTCTTTCTACAACATACTATAATGAACTGAAATCTGAATACAGCATAAACTTTTTAAGAGTAAAATAATGGCAAGTTATTTTTAGAACTGCTGTGTTTTCAAGATAAAATGTAATCATATTCTTGCATGTTTTCTGAGCAGTTACAGAATCTGATAACTGTTTTATAGGTATAATGTCCACAAAACGTGAAATGCAATGTCGAGATGCTATTTTGTAGAAATATGCACCTGGATGCAACATGTTAGGCAATAGTCCGACTTTTCATGCATCAGCGGAAAGCAAAAGCCCTTCTCATGGGCCAAAAACACTCTTGGAACCCAATGTATGTGTCTAAATAATTACAATCATTGACAATTTAATTCCCAGTACATGCTGATCCACTGCGAGAAGAGATTTTCAGGGAATGAGGAGCACAACTGCGTGAGATAATCTCCATCCCAAAGTGATCCCTCTATCTGCACCGAGAGCTCCTCAAATCCTAGTGAACGGGACTCGGCATGAGATGAATCCAAAGATAGAATGACAGATTTATCGCACCCCAGATGTGCCTGATTTACAACCATTGTTTAATCTCCCGATTCCAACCACATGAAGGTCTTCTACTCGGGGCCGTAATTTATAGGACACAGAGAAGGCTGGCTTAATGTTTTCTCTTGCTGCAGAGGATGAGCCAGCACTGTGACTTACGCTGATAAACAGATGCTTGGATTAGCATCAATGTCACAAACACATGTGGGGAAAGGTTATCTCTTAAACATTCTCGTCAGATCTTAATGGCTATATACCTCAAAAAACCTCTTTTGAAACTATTTCTTACTCCATAATCAAATGTCTAATGTTAGAATGTGCCTTCAACAGCCCAGATTCTTTCAAACTGATGCTGCTTGACCAGTTTGCAGAAGATCTTTATAAGTTTTTATTTGTATTTCGTATCCTATCTCAAATTTGTTGCCTTTGACTTGCTGGGGTATACTATGCACTATTGCAGGGGTGGGCAAATGCAGGCCTTGAGGGCCGGTCTCCTGCAACTTTTAGATGTGTCTCTACTTCAACACACCTGAGTCAAATAATGAGGTCATTAGCAGGACTCTGGAGAACCTGACTGCACTTAGGAAGTGATTCAGCTATTTGATTCAGCTGCGTTGGACCAGGGAGACATCTAAGAGTTGCAGGACACTGGTCCTCGAGGACCAGGATTGCCCACCCCTGCACTATTGGCTTAAAACATATGATTGGACAAAAGGTGTCGGACATAAAAAAACTATTTACAGCTAATTATTTGCTATTTACAAGTCAGGCCTTCTAAAAAAGACCTGAAGGAAGAGCATAAAGATACCGAGTGCATTTTTTTGTTATCTTCAAGCCTTGACAAATGACTTTTTTAATTTTTTGTTGTCATTGAGGTCTGATTCTGTAACTTTCTTTTCGTAATTTTATTTTCCTGTGATTTTATAGTTTTTGTGTCTTTTTACAGCCCATTGGTGACGTTTGAACCTGTTTTTAAAAGTGCTTTTATAAATAAAGTTGACATCGACATATTCACATTTTGTCAAGAACATCTTTTAGTGGATGCTAATTGGATGTTATGCAGTACAGTGAAACAAAACGATGCATCACTCTGAAATGAAAGTTTATAGGTGATTTTGGGGTCATCTGATAAACTTTCAGCGGCCTCTAAACTGTGTATGAGTCCCATGTGCTTCATGTATCAGACAACAAAGAAACATTCCTACAACTTTTTATAATTCCTATAAAGTCATAGGAAAGTCCTGCTCCTTTAAAGTAAGTTTTAAAAACATGAGAAATTGCACTATGGAAATCAATAAATATATATATATATATATATACACAGAACATTTATATTTTAAGCTACCTAGGAAATGTGGAATAGTTGGCCAGTTTTATTTGTGGAAAAAAAGACTAAGTATTCTTAAGAATTTTATTTTATTTTATTTTTTTTCAAACCAGGGCTCCCTTGAATCGAGACCATCTATGTTACCGTTTATTTACCGGCTACCATTTAAGCAAAAACCACTACTGGTGGACAGTATGCTTTTGCTTTGACTTCATCTTCAGAAGTCATTTGTATTACTTAAAAAAAATCCCCAAAGCTTTCAGAATGATTTAAGAGAGGCAGGACTGTTGGAGAAGTAATTACTGTATACATCTTAAAATGTCTTCCATGTTCACATTCCCACCCTTCAGCGTTATAGGCAAGTTCTCATTACCAGATCAGCTGAGCTGGGAGACGCAGGCTTCTGGTTTTTCCTGCGAGCCGGAGTTCCTGTGTTGTGGTGGGAGGGTCGGCAAGAGGCGACACGAGCAAATGCTGCTGTTTATTTCTATTCTGTCATGTGTGCGAATCTGATTACAGGTCGCTAAGTCAATATTTAGCTTCTGCCGACGGCATCATCGACAGCCGGTTTATTTTTTCTGGGCCCCACCACATCTGCTGCCAATGTCATGAGCAGTAGCCAAAGCACTGCACTACCAGGAAGGAAAGCAAACAATGAGTCTGCAGTCCTGATCGAGTGAGTCAGGCAAAACTGTGGCTCTTCAGAAGTCATGACTCACACCTAAATTTCAGAGTTATTTGTGGACAGTGGTTCTTGGCGTGGTTTGTGGGACACCTCAATGGATTTGATGAGGGGGTCAGAAGTTCATGGTAAAATTTTCTTGTCTCTGATTGACCTTCATATTTGTGAGGAACAACAAACCTCAAGGAGTTAAAAAAAGAAGCCAACGCATGCTTTTTGAGCATTTAGCAAGTCCTTGCAGTTCAATTGTTTGCATTAGTAGAAACATCCCATCAGCATGGTTCCAGCTGCAGGAGCTGCAGGGACAATATTTGCATTTCATGCATTTTTCATTTCATTCCACTTGTCTGGGAAACTTTCATGGAGGCTGCCACTTTATTAGAAGCCAAAAGGAACACAGCATCAAGGCTTCTTTTCATCTGGCCCACAGGCAAGTAGGATTTGATATTTAATAAAAATGGTGAGCAGCAAATTTCTTCCACTCATGACTTCATTACCTCGGGTTATTCCAGTGAGCAGGACCACACACAGTCAGGAGATCAGAAACACCTCCTTTCCTTGTTTGCCTGACCTACTATTTGAATTTGAAAGTTTGCAGAAACGTTGCCTTTCGGTGCCAAAATGAGCAAGTCAGGACTTCATTAGGCTTGGAACAATCTCTCTGCTTGGTGTTTGTTGGGCTGTGTTGGAAATCTCTGTTTGGGTGGACCTGCTTTTGCTTTAGAACTCTTTTTGGCTCTATGAGGTGTAATATGTGCATTTGCATTTATTTTAACTTCAAACCACTCATCTGGTTTCACAGCTTCAAGTGGAGTTACACCGCTTATTTACTGCATTAGAGACAAAACGTCTTGGTGCAGCTTTGGAGACCTGCCATATGTAACCTTTCCACCAGCTTCTTTTATGTAGACAACATACATGCATTATGCATACAGTTCAAAAAGAACAGTCCCCTCCACCCCCAACAACCACCAGTGCCCCCTTAGCCCTAAATTCACTTTCGTCTGCTAAACATCTGGAATTCATTGAGAGGAGGAGGTTGCAGGGAAATTAACTCCGACAAGAGTCTGTAGCTTTAGGTTCAGCCCCCTGCTTTAAGTCCCCTAAGATGTTGAAGATAGGCCCACAGACAAAAACCCACTGAACTGTCTCATAAAGATTCATATAGGCCTGTCTCGACCTGATAACAAAGGATTACCAAAACATAATCAGTTATCAAGGTTCTTGCGTTGTCACAGAACTGTAATGTTGTGGAATTCTGTAATGAAATCAAAATCTTTTATTTTTGTTGAAACTTTAAACAAAATAAGTATGCAGCTCTTAAAAATGCAGATTTATTTTTTCCACATCAAGTCTTCAGTTAACATATGACCTCAAAGAAAATGGTTAATTGTTGACTTGTTACCATGACTCAGTTCTTTACTGAAAAAGCCCCCTATTAAAAATAATAATAGTGAAGCTTGAAGACTTGAACGCTGAGTCAGTCCTGTTACTCACGGCGACCACAAACAAACAGCTGGAAAGCTGGCTTTGGTACGCCATTGCAGATGTTACTGGTCACTTTTCTGTTAGGACAAAGCAAAACTCCTTTGAAAATTTTTGCTTATGGTTGAATAAACAAACATAAACTTGAACTTGTAATATATTTTGCATTTAGCTCTTTGGGAGCAGGAGAAGGAAAATCATAACTCGAGAAGAGGAATGTTTGGCTTCATCAGGTGTGCTTTCACAAAGAGCTCTTTTTACTGCTCTTCAAATGAAAGACTTAGCTGTCTGGGATCTGAATGACCTTACACATATGTCACAAGTTTGTGTTTCCCATTACTTCTCCTCCCATTTCTCTCACTTTTTGCACATGTTCATTACTTTTTCATAAGAATTTGGAAAGTGTTAAACTCGGCAGAAATTTTGTGATTTCAATCCAAGTCTTCTAGGTTTTGTGCTTCATAAAAATAGGAGAAATATGTCCCCTTTTTTGAATCCTGATTGCTTTCTTGCCTTTATGCTGATACAGAAATCAGAACATAGCCTAAGCTTGGAAATTCTTGTTAAAGAAAATATGCATGTAAGAACGCCTGAAGCAAATAGTTTCCTAGTAATATATGAGTACAGACTGCATGGTGGCCTTTTTATGAACAAAATTACATCTGCTTTTTGTTGGCTTCAGACATTAATTATATCCTTCTGGAGTTGTCTGCTCGAATCTTTGGTGTAAATGACAGAGACAAAACATTGCAAGCAATAGTCACTGTTACTTTTATGTTCTGTTTGTGTCAAAATCTGTTTTGTTCTCAGCTATTGTTTGTGAAGAATGTTATCTCACCACTGAATCTTGCCCTCATCTAATGTTCTCCATATCTGGATGAAGACATCTCGATGAGAAAATTAGTTCAAGAATAAAATCTTTGAAGAACAATTTGAAACAAAACAAGTTATAGAATACATTCCCAGTGACTACAAGTTAATAGTTCTTCATTGAGCCTTAGTAAGGCTTTCCTTGACCTGACAAATTCAAACTAAGCACAGCTAATTCTGGTGGAATTAAAGCAAAACATTTTAAAAATTGCCAGATGTTGCAAACTCAGTTTCTTCATGCAAAAAAGAGCTTACTGTGCGTTAATATCCAATATTTCCTTTAAAACAAAATCTTTTTAGTTAAAAGTAACTAAATGTAGTCATTTAGTTGCATCTATGTATTGTCCTGTCTTTGTGGGGGCCAGATTTTAAAATCACATATATTACCGAAAGGTAATATAAAAATGCGTAAAACCAGAGCGATGCTTTATCAGTCCACGGTAAAACTGTGTGCCAAGATGAACTAACACTATGTTAGTTCTTCCTAGAAAGGAGTAGACACTGTGGGGAAAAAAAGGTGAAAAAAATTATTCAGAAAATAGAATTTTTAAAATGTCTTTATGTAGGAAGTAACAGGTCATTAAAAATGTTGGCAGAAACTTGGATCAGGTATATTTTTTACAAATTAAATGTCATTGTTTACAGTCATCATTTTGAGAATAAAACACAATGAACTCTAAAATTAGTCACCAATGTTCCTGAAAAAGTTATTTTTAGTTACTTTTATTATTATTATTATTATTATTTTTGCCTTCCAAAAGTTAAAGCTAAAAAATATATATTTAATAACTCATTTACATATAATAATCCAAATACATTTCATAAATGAGTTTACAGTAAGGAGAGAAAATAGAAAAAAGCTTGAAATAATATTTCCTGTCAGTAAAGTGACCTGATTTTAAGGTTGGCACTATATTTCAGAGAAAGTTTTTTCAGGAAGCAAATGGTGCAACATTGTCTTACCTTTTTTTAATGTAAAGGAATGTCTTGTCAGCAAAACCATGTTTGCAGAGCACAGATGAAATCCTTGGGGCCACGGCATTCATACTTCAGTATTCATGATCCTGAAGTACAAATGCCATGCCAAAAATTCCTTCACATCCTTCCACCCTTTCATGTACCCAAACCCTCCCTCTAGACATTTCCTGTTTCAATACCCTTTCTGTAGCTCAAAATGTCCTAAAATGACAGAAACAACTTCTCCAGGCTGAACAAAAACATCACTGGCTTTCAGTTCCATTCCAGCCAGGTTCTAACTTGTAAACACTTTTTAGTCTTCAGTTCTGTTTCAGAAAAATAGCAGATGTAGTTGGAAGTTAAGAAGTCACTGGTGTTCAGTAGCTCAGAGGATGGAAATCTTTGGATTATCATCTGAGCCCTCAAACAAAGCTGATAGCTATGTAAACAAGCTGGTCTTTTTCACACTTGTTCTGTGTATTTGCTTTACTTTCTGGCCATGACACTGAAAATAAATAACCGCAGGACTGTAGATGCTCTGCTGAAGATTTGTGATTTGTATGACCATGGTCTTTTGGCCCCAACACAAATAGTAAACAAGGAACAATTTTAGCCTGGTCGGCAGCCAAGGCAAATGGTTATACTGTGATAACAGGCTTATTTCCTGTAGTTAAGACTTTTGTTTAACATTGGACTCAACTATCAGTCCTCAACCGGCAAGATAGGGTGGCCTAGTTTTAGATCTTTTAACCTCTGCCACAGTCCTGCGTCCAGATGTGGGTTCCCTTAAGCAAATTATTTGCAGTTCGTAGTACACACAGGTTCCCTACTAAGTGTTTCCAGCTTAGATTTGGCAGCACAAGGAAGAGACATTCCAATGGAGCAACATCATATTTTCCCTTCTGCATAGCGTACCAACTAATTATTTTGTGTGTGGAAAAAAAAAAAAAAAAGACATGTACAGAGTACAATATGTTTTGATTGCTCATTATTTTTGGATTTGAATAAAAATAAACCCCCAATGATGTGTTCATTTCGGAATATAAATAGTACCAAGTTTAAAAATGTGCTGCAAGTGAGAAAGTGCTTAGCATTGAGTTTGTGAGTTTACCTTGCGAGACACAGATGAATCAAACTCTCACCTAATCTTAACAGTTGTCAAAGCGATTGGACAAGAAATTTAAAAAGATGTTTCCATAATAATCTTCTCCATAGTCATATAATTTTTTTCTCATATTTTCTCTAAAACTACTGAAACTAAATAAAAAAACAGCTTCTTACAAAAAGCTGGTAAAATATGTTGCTTTTCATGAATCCACTTGGACATTTGTCTTTCACTTTTTTGTGTTGATAATGTGAAACTGTGAGATGATGGCTTACAAAAATATTTGCACCCCTAGAACTTTTGACATTTTGTCAAGCTACTGCCACAAAACTAAATTTAATGTTTTGGTATTTTATGTGAAAGACCAACACATAATATTTAATAACAGGGGAATTTTTTAAATTTCTATTTGATATTATTAGAAAATTTGGAATTCAGACTTTCAGTATCTGTAAATGACTAAAACATCACTGGAGACACTTTTTCCATGGCCAATCAATCACATAACCTACTTTATTTACGATTGCCAAACCTTTTATTGCATTGGAAAAATAACACCACCCAGAATCTAGGTCCTTCTAAACAACAAGATCTCTTTCCACAAACCACAACAGAATTTTTTTTAGCAATGACGGTATTTTAGTTTTCGCTGTGATGTTAAATATTCTAAAGGGAAAAGTGTTCCGAAAATAATCATTTGATGACTTGTAGATTTTGCTCTGCTACTCACGTTCAAACATCCCTCTTAATCTTCAAACTTTTACATTTGGCATGACATAAAATAGAGACATTAATGCTGTTTTTTCCAAAGCAGAATTTGTGGTCTCCTCTCTGTAATTGCACTACTGATGATTACCTCCTGTGGGAACTCCATGAAGGATGTTTGGTCCTATTGCTTCAGATGACCCCAAACCAGAAAACACTCAGCTCATGATATGTGTTTTAGATTCAAACCACTTCCCACTGGATACTTGCAGGAAAGCACTCCAAACTTGAACAAACCATAACTCCTAAAATTTTTCACTTGCTGCAGGAAGACTCCCGGTACAGTCAATCATCCGACTCTAGCGAGTTGCCCTCCTTTGCTCTGAGAACCCAGAGGAGCCCTGAAGCTCTAAGAAACATTTTCATAGTCAGGTGGTATTTACATTTGAAATTGCTCAGAGTGCAGCTTGTCTCTAAGGCAGGTAGGAGTGAACACTGTTTAATCTGCAGACACCAGATAAATCACAAGCAGTCTGGGCAACAACACTGAGTATTTTATACCTGTATGAAAATTACATCTATCTCATAACTGGCTCATGACTGGTTGATAAAAGCTTCTTTATCCTCCTGTAAAAAAAACAAGTCCCTGATCCATAATTACTGGCCAGCAAGAGACATCACAATTTTCCTCACAAATGGGCCAAGTTGTTAATTTCTCTCTATCCTTGTTTTAAATCTGGGTTGGGGCCATCCTTTCCTCAGTTTAAATATCAGTCTGCCAGGGCAGTCTTTTAATATGGAAATTGTGGCGTTTTGCACAGGGCGACACAATTCAGATGAATTGTGTTGCACAATGAAGAATCTGTTGTGCTTTGCTTATTTGCTGGCCCTCTCAATGGGGTGTGAACTTCATTATGTGCTGCAAGAACAGAGGGATTATATTACTGTACACTGAGGGCAGCTGATGAAGCTGAAGTTAATGTATGATTTAGAGCATATGATTTGTTGCTAAATTAGAGAGTGATTTAGTTCTTCTTCTTTTCTTAAAAAAAATAAAGTTTCCTGGAGTGCATCCAACCATCTTTATTCCAAAATAAGAGGAATTTAACCCCTAAGAAACTTTAGATTTTGACAAGCCTGAAAAACATCCATGTTGAATAAAACTGGGCTGAATTATCTTGAACTAAATCTGTCAATCCGCCAGTCAGTCTAGGAGCAATACACTACATACAGTTTGAGTTAAATTTGTTTATGGATTTTTGTCTGATCTACTACTGTACAAACTTTTAGATTTTAATAGAACTCAATGATTCTTTAGTTGGTTTAATAAAGCAGCAAAGATTGTCCTCTGATTCAAAACAATCTGTTCCTCAAAAATGATTTAGGCAACAGACACCAAGTGTAGATAATCAAGGCACTCTTCCTCAGTGGAAAGAAACCACCATCCTCCCACCGCCCATGTCGAAGTTGAAGACAAATCACCAAACATTTATTCCTTTTTAATCATAGAACAGCAAGAGTTATTCCAGGCTTTGGCATGGAAAGCGGTGATAATATATAACGGTTTTGATAAACACAGCAGACCACCCCCTAAGTATTCAGTGGAACTGGGAGAACAAAGCATAACTTAGCATTCCAGCAGTGTGTCCGGCTGATGAACACAGCTCTATTTAGAGAGTCACAGGTGAATTTAATGATAAGGATTCTAAATCCAGCGTGTTGTTTGAGTTACCACAGAGATAAGTTGTCTTCGGGGAGTTTCAGAGGTTCTGCTGTCTTTGCTCTGTTATCTAAAGACATTGTACTTCTGAAGTGTTAGTAAATTCTTTTCCTCATTCCTTTAGGCACAACCAGCAAGAAATGAGATTGCCTCTATTGAAAGGGTTCCTTCAGTTTTTAAGAACTTTTTATAGATATGTTCCTGTACTTAAGACTTGCATACCTGCTAACACACTTTAATATATAGTTTAAGCTAAACAATCTATTTGGAACAATTTTTATGAATATAAAGATATTTGCAACAAAAATTAAGTTAGAATTTTGTCTTAAAGGTTAATGAATAACCAAGATGGACCAGTTCTCATCGCTTGTGACTTGTGCACTTAATTTCTAATAAAATAAAATATTTTAGCCTGGAATTTATGTCTGGTACAGTTGATGGGATTGCTGTCATCTTATTAAAGCCATATCATCAAAAAATGAATCAGCAATTTAACGTTTAGAAAATAGGAATGACTGTTTGCGAACAAGCCATTCAAATAAATGAATCATTTGTGGTGATGGGCAAATGAGGCGTCATGAACCGTTTCGACCCATAGCAAAACTGTATTGATACTGTATCGATACTGTCACTGAATACTGACACCTGCTGGACATTAAAAATCCCTACAGGCAACGTAGTTGACAGACTGATTTGATGCTTCTGATACATCCAATAAATAATGTGAACATGTACCAAGTGGTGAAAATTTAAGTGAACCTGTTTGGAATCAGGATGCTTGTGGACTGTTTTTTTTTTTTCACAAATTTTCATTCAAAATGAATTTTGAAATTTAGTGTGTTACGCTTTGTTGACACAACTTTTCCTGCTGTAGAAAAAAATTAAGTAAACAGTACATTTATATGAAATAATTTATTAAAAGCAACTGAGTAATTTGTAGAATGGCTGTATACCTGAGTTTATCCTAGGAGTATCTGGGACTTCATTCTGATGCCTGGCCCTATAATGCCTCAGAATTGGGGAGGTGGATTTATTTAAATGAGACAAAGTGTTGAATATGTCAAACATATGCAACACTTAACCTGCAGAACATAATATGAAGGTAAACTAAGAGTCAATTTGGATTCAGATAGATCAAGTAGAAACTGAAAACAACAGGA
The DNA here is from genome assembly GCA_903066825.1 of Alfaro cultratus. Taxonomy (NCBI): domain Eukaryota; kingdom Metazoa; phylum Chordata; class Actinopteri; order Cyprinodontiformes; family Poeciliidae; genus Alfaro; species Alfaro cultratus. Next base: position 101,027 of record CAEFZX010013230.1, on the reverse strand, counting down.
TGAAACAACAACAAAGTGATAACCAATACCTTATTTTCTGATGTAAGATCAAAATAGTCCCAAACTACGAAACCTTTCATTTGCCTAGAGGCTGCCCCATAGTTGACGCTGCAACGTAAAAGATCAAGACATTTTTTGGCATATGCATCCCGTTGACAGATTTGCTTCCTTATAAACACAGTTTGGTGCGGCAGTGTCATTTCGAAACAGTTCCTGTATCGGTCACGTGACTTGCTGAAAGCAATACGCGCATCGACACGGGGTTTTGTCTATGGGCTCGACGCATGCGCCAACGCATCGGCGTTCCTGGACCCATCACTACTCATTTGAGTGAATGAGATGAAGCAAATCATTTTATTACCTGATTTGCTCATTTCTCAGTTCAGAAGAGGTCAGCACCAAACTTGAACAGGTAAACTTCCTTGTTCTGTGACTCATAAAATGTATCATAAAGATTAACCCAGTGAGACACACGGTGCCACTCCAATACAGCAGCTGTATTGTCAATCAGGATGTGAGCCTTTCACGCCGTTTTTATTTTTCTTGGCAGCATGAATATTACCTGTGTATTTATAGCTTTACATTTTCTTTTAAGTGTTAAGTTTTCTGTGTTGGATTTGTTGCTGCCTCTTGGCCAGGACTGAAGTGAAAAATAGGTTTTTATTCATCCTGGTAAAATAAATGTTTAACAAATAAGAAAAAATTATCACTATCAGTCTTGTCTTCAAGATGTGATACTATGTATTTTCCAGGCACACAGTGTAATTTTTTAAGCACAATCAAGTAACTGTCGCCTTTAGTTGGTATAAAAATGCTGTATATATATCAAACTTAACTTTAAAGAAATTTGACTTTGTAATTTAATGCCTTGAATTTGGGCCTCTGTGTCTTTAAGAAGCTCCTGCTCTGACATGTTGCCTTCAGCATGTCATAACAACAATGCTCCTCCATTGTGCCATTTGCAACTGTTTTTAGGGGTGTTGGACTAACAAGCCAATTGCATGATAAGCTCAGCAGACTTGTTTTACCAGGTGTTTGCTAATTGCTGATGCCACAAGTGTGGAGGAGCTGAGTGGGTGGGGGTTGGTGTGAGGCTGGAGACTAGACCAGAGAGGTGCTTTGAGTAAATTGACGATGTATTGTATGAGCACGAATTAAGGTAGCCCTGAATGGCTGTCACTGTAGATTTAAGGATTCCTTAAATATGCTCGATTCAGTCAAAATACCCCTCGTGTTTGATGAGGGGATAGCATTATAAAGCTATAACAAAGTCTCAATTTCTATAAATCCTCTGTAAAAGGAGTTGTAACTAGTTGACCTTACTCTAATATGGCTTGATATTTCTGTCAGGAATATTTATCTCCCACCCAAATTATTGTAAGTTTTTCTGTATATCTTTATTTATTTTAGGGTGGGATTGTGTGATGTAGTGGTCAGTATATTGTGTTAAGCAGAAGTTAGAAGCTTCATTTGAGACAGGTACTGCTGAAAAGGAGAAATATTTAGCTGCACAGAGTTCACAGCATTCCGACAAAATGCTTCATTGTAAGTTTATGGAGCAAATGTCACATTTGTTTTAGACTGTCAGATAGTGATGGTGTCCCTTAGAGCAGAGTCTGTTTTGCAACACAGTGAAAGTCAAGACACATAGATTTCATAAGTACTTCACACAACCCGCCATGAAATGAACATCCTCTGGATCTGTGCACTAAAAAATACCTTCTCACATTTTGCTTGATTGCATTGAACCATGGGAAACATATTTATTGCTCTTTATTCCTTAAACTCCAATCAGCTGGGTCTCCTAAAATGTTAGAGAAACTTGCATGAATTATTAATGTGGATTATCTGTCATTCTTGACTTAATTTGTCTCTCTGATATCAAAATTATGCTGAAGAACCTCAGACCGCCTGGGTCCTGGCTTTCACTTTCAGGTGGTATTCTTGAGTTTCAGCTAAAGTTGAAGTGATTATTGTGTCTCGAAACAACCCTGTCCGCACACTAGCATGTCAAATAAAGATCCGAAGAGAGTGATAATAGCCAGCATTGGAGCAATGCAGCAGATCCTGCGGCCACAGCCACCAGGCCGCCCGCCTGCTGCTTGATGTTTAACAAGCTAGTCATTTGAACAGCGCTAATAAAACATCTCCTGCTGGGGGGATAGCCTCTTCATAAACCCTCACTTCACCGTATCAGGTGTTTGTTTTTCTGCATTAATCCCGTCTTCTCTACTTTCTCTGTAATTATCAATCAGATCCTATGCAAGTGTCATGGTTTTAACTATAATTGGAGTGACAAAAATCAGCCATCACCTTATATAGCTGCTGAATCTCATGTCCAGACAGGAGAAACATAAATATGCTGTTTAGCAAGCAGAGCTTCTGGACAGCAAGATGAAGAACACAAATTTAGGTTCAGACTTTTTTTCCATCTTTGATGAAACATTGTAAACAACTAAGCATTGATTGTAGTTTACAATGACTGATGGTTGAATCGCAGTTGAAACATACAACTGTTATTTCAACAATTGTTGAAACATACAACATACACTGAATAAAAAGACATCATTTTTAAAAAACCTTTTTCTCTTCTGCACAAAATCATTCTACAACTCAAAGGTATAATGCTGCTCCAACTTTAGAGGTTAAAATGTAGACTTAGGAGTGGTGTTACACACTCAATCAATCAATCAATCAATCAAATTTTATTTGTATAGCACCTTTTGAGCAACAAGGCATTTCAAAGTGCTTTACATCTTGAAAGCACAGAAATACAAAGTCATAGAACCCCCTGTCAACAATTGAAACATTACATTTTGACTATATTCTCATCATATACTAAATAACTGGACAGTGACCAGGCTAACACTTATTTTTGATGTGAGCAATTATGCATTTCATTTTATTTTATAAACAGAAACAGCAGGAACAAGCCACAAACAATGCAACAATTAAAAAGAATTTAACAGTTTTTAGTGTAAGATTTGTGAGAAACCTTCAGCTTCACAAGTTAAGGGATATGGGCAGAAACAATAATCAGATAGGCTGTAACATTTAAATGATGGCCAATTTAGCCCAAAGTAACTAATTGTGACCCAGAACAATTGTAACTAATAGGAAGTTAGATGGACATATACTCCAGTATCATTGTCAGATATAAAATAATAAAATTTGAAGCGCAGCATTTAGTGCTAACACTCTAGTCATAAAAATATAAGGAAAAAAAAATTGCACCCTATAAATCCCATAAAAAAATAAAAAAAACCCACTTTGAATAATACAAACTGAAACTCCACGTCTCCTATGTTTCCAACAGCGGTAGATTAAATACGTTATGTAGATGAATTTTAATTATTGCCTTGGGATAGGAGCGATTTGTTAAGCGGTTTGTCATTGCGCCAACTGCCCTGTGAATATTCATAAAGTTGTAAAACTTTGTTGTTTTGTTTAGATTATTTTTATTTATTTATTTTTTTCCCAAATATGTCCCAAAAGACGAAGATGAGAAAACTCAATGCAATCAAACAGATTTGGCAGAAGACCGATAACATTCTGATGAGTTCCTGAGGCCCAGGACTCTTGGGGTCGATCCACCTCCCCCCCAAGAGACAGCAAGTCTGGGTCACATCCAGAGCAAATGCAGCTCAGCTCCTCACATGGCTCAGGAGATGAATGTACTTAATCATGTAACGCCATAATAATATGGAACAAATGCAGTCAATTCTCATTTGTGTCAACATTTTCTTTATAGAACAGATTTTTGATGTATTTAAACTTTAAATGAAGCATAATGATATTCTTAGTGAACAAACTAATTCTAACATATAAATATTCCCGCCCTATGACAATTAAGAAACTCTTTCTACTAATTGACAGTTGTGATCAAAAAAAAAAAAAAAAGTCTTACTTGTTATCAGTTTAATGCTCTTTTTGGAGCGACGCTGGAACTGCTATGAATTAAGCTGCATAAAAGTTTCATATTTTTCCATAATTGTTGTGATTAAAGCAAGACCTTGGAACATTGCTGGCTGAAAGCCCCCAGGGCAGAAGGGCTGGGCGGTACGAGGAGGAGATATCCCTGATACTAAGTTTCCTGCAATCAGATACCAAGTATTCTTGGTTATTGTAAAATAGAATGTTTCAAGATAAAGCTGAATATCATCAAACAAGCTCCACGTTCAAGAATGTTTCATGAGCTTTTCTGTTCTAAGGTTCCTTTTTAAGGTTAAAGTTATTTGAAAGGACAAGGTTGTCATGTGGATACAGTATTAACTTTCAAACAATAAACACAATTTTTTCACCAAAATATCTAATATAAATTATTATTGTTTTTTATTTTAAATATAGGTGGCTACTTTAAAAAGGTTATTGTGTCACAGTTTAGGCTAAAACCCCAGTTTGCTTTTGAAGCCCTAACATCACTGGACCAGGCTGCAAGTGCATCCTTTTCCAGCTATCTATCACTCTCTATCACTCAATCACTCTCTCTTGCACACTGAACCCCTCTCCCTCATTCCAACCATCTGTCCCTAACAGAAGTTAAGGTATTCTGTTTCCGCCTTCAGAGTACAGCTAGATGGTCAATGACTTCAATAACAAATGCAACTTTTTTTCTGGAGAAAAAACATATTTGCATTGATTCTTGTTCAGATCCCCTTTGGTCAATCATCATAACTCTATAATCCGAGTGACTTCCTGCTGGTGGATATGATTCATGGAGTTTATATATATATATATATATATATATATATATATATATATATATATAAAACATGCTTCCTCTTTAACAGTCTCTGTGGCCTCTATTTATTCAGCTTTCCACCCTGTTGAGTTGGTATTTCTTATTCAGAGGGTCCTCACACTTTTTATAACAAGCACCACTTCTTCAAATGCTAGTTTTCACAATGCTGGAGTCACTTTTAAAACATTGTGTTTTGGTTTGTATCATAGAAAAAACCCCAACTAAATAACACGTTCTTATACACTGTCAATAAATCATAGTGGAAGGATGCAGTTTAATGATTCTTTAAATCATTTTCACTCACAAGTTGAAACTTCCATGTCAGTAGTTAAAAATATTTACATAAGTCATAGAAGGCCATAAGCCAAAGTGGGAGTCAGTCAAATGATTCTCACAATCCTTGACCCCAAAATCCAACATGGCTGCTTTGTAAGCTAACATTTTATGATGTTGATGTAAAAAATTGTTATTTACTTACTGCATCAGCATTTGAAAATAAAAAATGCACACAGAATCATTACTATTAGTTTATAATACTACTAGTGTTTCACCTGGTCACTGGACATTTTATTTAATCAAGTTCCAATGACACATGTAAATTAAATGAAGCAAAAGTATTAAATTATGATTTATTCTTTAGACAGATTTTTCACAGGTTAAGAGAGAGAGTTCTTTAAGAGTATTAAATTTAATCTATTTTAATATTGCTACATCAGAGACATTTTCCCCAGGCTGAGAATAATTTCTGGAATAGTGTTGTCTGGGTCAGAGCAGCTTTGCTCTCAGTGACATGTTTCTTCATGTCCTGCAACATGGATGCTGAAATACATTTTCCTTCAGTCTTAAATGCCAAAGATATATAGATGCACCCCTTGAGATAACATCCCTCCATTTTTTTTTATTCCTGGTTACAGAAACCCTAGTGTCAGGCAGTGAAAGCAGTAGACCTGGAAGTGGATGTCTTAGTTTATCTAAAGGATCAGGTAAATATTCCCTGATTAATAAGTTAATGTGAAATCTAACCTCTGGTGCATGCCAGCAACCTGCACTGCATCAATCTTTCTGTCTCTTTAATGGATGCAGGCAGCAGGGAACTCATGGAGGCAGTTCCATACGGGTGTGCAGCTGTCTGGTGACTGAAGTTGCAGCTTGAAAGAGACCTATGGAGCTGGAGGAGCAGCTACAACAAGATTTTCACTGTTCAAAGAAGACGCCTCCTTTAAGGTCCTCGAAACAATGAAAGCTGGAGCTTCTGCAGAGATGCTTTTATTTCAGTCCTTGAAGTTTCTCAAAGGTGATGAAATGTTTGCAGGCTTTGTCACTGCCTTTCTGTGTCCAGTCGTTTGAAAGCAGTGTCAGATTTCCTACTGCAAAGCCAACTTTTTATAACATAGAACTGTTGCTGAGGAGAACTGTCCAAATTTTGTCGGTTTTCTTTGCTATAATAAACTCTCTGTTAATATGACCATTTAACTGTCCTTTGAGGAAAAGCTAAATCCGCCTATTTCTTGAAAAGCCACAAGATTAAAGTGCTTGCTAAGTTTGGAGGACTATTTTTCAATCTGCCAGGAAGCCACTTAAGCTTAAGGGTAGATTTGAGCCACAGAGAATTCACAAACGACTCCAGCCTCTGCTGTTTCATGTCGACTTTAAAAAGAGCAAGAACTTTTGTTTGTGGAAATCTGACACAACCTTTAATTTCTGGTGCTTTATGTCTGTAATGTCCATACACAGTTTAATGCTGGAATACTGGAGGTGTTCTCACAAAGCAGCAACTATATGTAACGGTGCCAAAGTGTCTGCATGTTGCTATATGGGTGTGTGTGCTTTGTTTTCCTTGTAATTTACCAACCATCTGAAGTAAATGGCGTTCTCATAGCGGCTCAGATTGTAATCTTAGAGCAGCAAACCTGCTGAGGGCATTGCTGTAAATCGCCCATGTTTTAAGGGCAGACTCTGAGATCGCAGATATGTTTTACTTGTCAGAGCACAGTATTATTTTAATCATTGCCCCTCATCATAATCAGGCATAATTTCCCATTGTTTGTGGAAGAGTGTTTTCTGTGTGTCTTATGTATGAAAGTTGAATTTGGCAAAATCTGCATAGCAAGGTTCTAGGGACATATTAATGATGTTGCCAATTTGATTGCAATGAGACAAACATGGTGCCAATGCACACTTGAAATAACAACAACACAAAAACAAATCCCTGTAATTTCATCAGATGCTTTTTTTCCCCTTTTACTTCTTCTTAGGTCTTAGACTACTATCTCTCATTTAATATTTATAAAACTTGTTGAACAAAGACTACTCATGGGGCTCCTCAAAGTGCTTATTTTGAGTCGGTTTATTCAACAAATTAATTTTCCCTAGCTCCAACTACGGAGTATTTAAACATCTCTAACTGTACATATGCCTGTTTGTCAAATTGATTTCTGTTTTAGCACATGTACCAGTTGCTTACTGTAAGAAAGTCCATAATATCAATTAGTGAATGGTTTAATATTTTTTATCCGTCATTCTTCCCTATGGCACCCAAAGTGCAAGGTTAGATCAACACTTAACTAGATTGAATAAGCCTGAAGATCACAAGCAAGAAAATGAGGTGTCATACTGACTTATCCGTAAATTTAAAATCAACCTACTACTTTATTCAAAAAGTGAAAATTTCACCACATCCATTAAACAGAACAGCAGGGAACTAGTACATGCTTTCATTTTCAGTTGGTTCTTATAATGTATCTGTGTCTTTATCACTCCCTGTAACAACAACAAACATCCAGCTGGAGCTCATACAAAATGCTGCTGCTAGACTCCTGACCAACACCAGGAAAATGACCTTCATTTTACCAGGCCTAAACTGGCTTTCAGTTTAAGAATAGCTCTTTAGATCAGGTTATTGATATACGAAGACCTGAATAGTCTTAAGCCCACATACAGACAGGTATAAACCAAATAGAACCCTGAGGTCATCAGAGACGTGTTTACTTACTGTTTCCAGCAGCAGAGCTAAACCACAGCTGCCTGAAAACCTGAGATATGCAGAAATTGATGGCTCCTTCTTCTGTAAGGATGGAAAACCTTACAGTTTATTACAACTTTCCCACTGAGATAAAAACACTTACGGTAATCAGTTCATCTTTTGTTATGTCTTAGTGATTTCTTTTAAATTTGCATTTTAAAGTTTTTTTTGTTTTTATGTGATGATTAATGCAATGTCAATTTTTACTATAATCCAATGTTTGCCTTTAATCTTAACTTTCTTTTTTCCTTTCTTTTTCTGTAAACCCCAAATAATTTGCTGGTGTGTAAATGGTGCTAAACAGAGGTTTGTTAAGTAATTCATAATTTGGGACGAAATCCAAGAAACAATCAAATTTTTATACCCAATTTTTCTTCCTTGGTTGCAGGGAAATTGTTGCCCATCTTCAACAGTTATTAGCTGAGAAGCAAGGTAAACCCTGGACAGCTTGCCAGTTTTTTTCAGGGCATCACAGATACACCCACTCATACCTGACGGTAACTTGCAGTATTCAGATTTGCCAACAGTCATGTTTTTGGAGTGTGAGATGAAGCTCCCAGTCCTCTCACACAAGACGGATGGAGAAAACACACATTTGAGTGGAGATCATGCAAGCTATGCAGAAAGATAACTACTAAAATTTCAGTTTGCTCACCTTGGTCAGTAGTTCATGAGCAGACTGGAAACTTTTAAAAAACATAAAAATTTATTTATTTATTTTTTGATAGTTGAGCCTTGTGGTGTTTCCTCATAGTATTTCTCCCTAAAAAGGCCCCTGAACTAATTTGATCCAAAACGGAGGGAAAGCCAAGCACTAAAGCTCCCTGTTTGTGGGAAAAGTTTACCGTCTTAATGTGGCACAGTTGGTTTACATTTGCTTGTTATTAAGTAAATTAAATGCTTTGCCATTAAAACAGTTTTTTGATTTTGTAAACATATATTTTTGATGATTCTGCCTCCTTTTTTTGGATCTACAATTAAATGATTGGAAAATATGGAACAACTCAATCCCTCACATTTTATGTCGACGTATGGAAAAATGCTATAAAAGTAATTTTACTGTGCCCATGGTTTAGGTTGAATTTTTTCCTCACAATTACGATGACAGCGTCGCATTTATCTTGGAATATTTTCACATTGACTGAACTGTGTACCGTGCCTATCTGCACATCAAAAACAGGCCCCATTGGAATCAATGCCAGAAGTTCCCAGGCAAATGAGTCCCAGATGGTTTCAACCAGAACAGCTCCTTGCTCTCGTCTGAATTTATACAACACTGCTGCGTCTTTGTGGACTACACAGTAGTTTGGCCACATGCTTGTTTAAATGTTTCTGCCTGAGAGTTAGCACTTCTAGCAAAGCCATATTTCACTAAATTATGTTCTTTTATGCTCAATAGATTAATCAGCAACTGCTTGGGTTTCTGCATTAAATCTATTGGATGGAGCTCAGTCCGTTTCTATCATTGTTGCTTCTTGCTCATGTGATACCAGCATGTAGCATTTGCTAAAACAGTAGCGTTTTAGCAAATGCATTTGTAACTTTTGCATTTGCATTTGTGAATCAAGCCCTGGTTTATATTTGCTGCTGATGCAACTTTTTCCAACTTTCTCAAAAACTTATAATTGACTTTGCTGCACAAACTTTCTCAAGCTCATGTTTTATGCATCATTGCTTGTCGCCTGTTTGTTTTTGTCATTGATACTGAGCATGGCCTGCTGCGCTCTGCCCGGAATGGCAAGAGGGCTTGAGTTTCCCTCCAGCACATCCCCAGTCCATTACCCAGAGGGCTGTGCAGCTCATTCCATGGCCTTAACAAGACCTTGGAGGGTTGTTGGTGGTTTGTGCATGGCTGGTAGATTGGAAGTTAAAAGTTACTTACACCATGTTACATTGAGAAGCTGACACAACAATTGTATAGTGATCCTTCCAAACCATGAGACATTTTTGGTCAACAGATACTGATGGCGCAGGCAGCAGTTAGCTCTTTCTTTTTTCCATCTTTTATTATTGTTTACACTGCTTTTCATTTGAATGAGAGAAATATGAAAAGTAATCTATTACAAGGGATAATCAATTTTTATGTCTCATACGTAATATAAATTTTTTAACTAAAATTAAATCAGTATAATAGAAACTAGATTTCATGAATCTCTGGGGATTTCAAGTTTTATTTATGTCAAACTACTGGATTGTATCAGTAAAATCTTTTATTTGACAAGTTAACTAGTTATACACCCAAGACATATGTTGAGATGAACTTTCTACCCTTTCAAAAAAAGAAATGCAAAACACACCATTATGCCCTAAAATATGCATAAAGCAGACAAAAGGTTAAATCAAACTGAAGTAAAAGTCAGTTTACACTATATATAGATATATGCATCTACATGGGGTGGACAGGAGTGTCCCATGGATGGTAAAATTAGGCCATCATATTGAGTGCTGACATAAAAGCTGAGAGCAGAGCAGCACTGCAGGAATTTTGGAAATGACATGGCCTATATGTCATGAGGTCCAGCTGCTCCTGTCAGGTACAGGGAGATGGTGAGCAGCGGAAATGGAAGATGTGTAAATCAGGTCTTGCTTGTCGCCAAATTCTGTCCAGGCACTTGAGAGAACCTTGATGGGAAAATCAGACCTTGCAGAAAGACTCATATGGACTTTGCAGTGTTTCCTCAGCAAAGTTTGTTTTTTGCATGCCCATTAAAGAAAGAATTTCAGGCAGAGTGGTTAGTATCATAAGTTATTATTTATGTGTTTATTCAGGACGCAGCAGAACATAAAACTCAGCATTTTGTACTTACAATATGTTTGAAGTGCATAGATTTTACTTTACCAAGAAACAAAGAAACCTTTTAGAAAGCACCAATTAAAGTGCACAGGTTGAATATGAATTGGATTAGTCTTACCATTAGTAAAGAGGGAGCGGCATAAGCATTGGAAGAATCACGTCAATATTAGCTTGTACTTGATCACATAAAGGTGGGGATCACTGGATTTTCTGCAGTGATCCCGTGTTCTAACTTTTCTTTTTTTTTCTGATCTAATTTAAACGTGTAGAGAAGATCTTAAGCTTAAAGTATAGTCTACGTGTCTTTTGTCCAGTGTGACAAGATTTTCTAACATCTGGGAAAAGCTTAGACAATTCGAGCTGAGTGTGTCTGAGACAGTTCATTTATCAACTCAACTCCAGAGTCAGAACTGTAACAAAAATAGTCACATTTTCCCATGTGAAGCCATTTTAGTTTTATCAGCGTCTGCATACTTTTATAAAACAAAACAATAATGAGCGCCACATGCCAGATTTGTCAAAACATGTTTAAGGTTGAAGGAGTTTCAGATGTTACATTACAACACCTCTGGAAAGCACATTTGATGCTAGTTAAAGATAATATCAAATATCGCTTTAGTTTTTTCTTGTTTGTTTTTTTTTTTTTATCTTGGCTTACGCTACACTTACTGAACTTAAAAGCATTTTTGGCCTGATGTGGCCAGCCTTAAACTTACATTTATGTGAAAGAGTAGAAGACAATTAGAAGCAGAAGTACAACAAGCTGTGTTGGAAACTTTAATTCATTTCTTCTTATAGCTTGGGTTGTCAGTCTCAAAAGTTAAAGTCTGATTTCCAAATAAACTTGCTGTAATTTGCAGTTAAATTGAATTGAATTTGGACCGAATTTGACTCTAAATAGCTGCACATTTGGGTCTGTTTTTAAAGTGCCTTGAAATTACATTTGTTGTATTTTGGCACTGCATAAATAAACTGACCTAAATATCATATCATTATTTATTTTTTTGGACGCTCTTGAAGAATCTTAGCCAAAGAACCTCCTCTCACATTCTTTCCAAATGAATCAATCAACTTGCATTAGATGTTTTCACACAGCATTTCTTACAGTCCCTTGTATGACCTGCTGTTGTAGAATCACTGGAACATAAAAAGCCCACTTCATTATCAGCGTACTCTGACTTTGAAGCTTCATGCTTATCTTTAATGCTCTTGAATGTTCTCAGGAATGTATCTGGAGGATAAGGATAAAAGAAATCAGCCGGCGGGCGGAGAAAGAGGTCCTCAAGTTGACATTATTCAGCCATCTGACTGGGAGACTTTCAGATATTTCAATGTTGACTGATAAAGGAGAAACACCACAACCCGATTTATCTTCATTCGCAGCAGACAGATTGCAGAAGCGAGTGCGTCTGGACAGGAAAGGCCAAAAGAAGGAGTAGATTGTTCAGCTGCAAATGAATCCAATGTCTTCTGTGTGCAGGATGGATGAAGTAGTGTTCCCTGTGTGTTAAAGCGCTCTAAATGCCAGACTGCCAGACTCCATGTATAGAGATAGATAGGCTCAGCAATGACCATCATTATGGCAAATGTCCCCTTTTGCTTCACTGTTCCTTGTGGTGATGGATATAGTATTCAACTCAGAAGGGTGCCATGACCTCTGAGCTAAGGCATGCTGCATCTTTGGGGATTTTGGCTTTCTTCCACCAACCAAAAACATTCATTTGACATTTTTGTTAAGAAGGCTCTTTGCTGTATTTAAGTGTTAGAGTGAGAATTAATTAAAATTGTTTCCTGTTTGTTCACGCTGGACTGGAGATTTATATTTTTCCTCGTCTGTTATGAAAAAGGAAATGGATATATGGGATGTAGAGTTTCATACAGTACAGCATTTTTTTTTTATTTAGATTTTGGTTTTCTTTCTTGTGACGCACTAAACCTTTACTGACCTCGGCATGCTAAATACTAACCCTGGATGACATGAGGGGAGTTGGATCTGTTTTCTAATTAATTCAGCTAATAATCAGAACACTAAATTTCCAACACAAGTTCATCAGATAACAATTAAGTGTGGAAAATAATGCAAACATTTTAGGGGAGTAAAGGACTGAAATATCACATGTCTGCCATTTCTTCAGTTTGGACCCACATCAAACATGTTTTCGGATGAGCAGACTTATTAAGGAAACCGTGGCAATAATTTCATAAATACAATGAGAAACTCTAAGCAGCCTGGGAAGAAAATGTAATGTAAATTCTCAAATGGATATGTACTTATTTTTTTGTTTCATTCTTCTGAATTTTCAGAGAGAGAGAGAGAAATCACATAAAAGATTTCTAGTTTTATACAAGGAAGGTGAATGTTCAACAAGCATCCAAAGGTCATAAAAGGCATTTGGAGCAAGCCAGTGCACATCCACAATAACATTCCTACATGCTGAAACAACGACCATGGGCTAATGGTGAGACGTAACACAAAATGATGGAGCAGAAGGTCATAAACCTTTGGCCACTCACCAGGACACACCTGGCCTTTTAAATGTGTAGAGGCAGGAAAAAACTGTGGGTGCACACCTGGATGAGACATGTGAGTGTCTCGTTTCAAGCCAAAAGTTAAATTTAGCTGATAAGAAACAATTACTTATGATACAGATTTTTACTGAAACCTGACGTTTTATTAAAGCTGCACTTTGTCAACTTTTTTTTGTTTTTACCATCTAGTCTTTCAATGTCTCCAATTTCTAGAAATAAGTGGTAAGTTGTTGGTCAAGCATTGATAGTTAATAATGAATGAAACTGTGCCAGCAACATTTTGAAAATCTGATATCGCACAGGGAGCATATATTTAAGGACAAAGCATCAAATGTTATAAGTGTTGGCAGTGCATTCATCTCTAAAAAACTGAGTAAAATGGGTTGATCCACACATTGTTTGGACAAACGTTATACTTTGATCAGATACTTGATTTGAGAGGGTAAAAGAAAATGGCCGTCTACTCAGCTAAAATAATGTCAAATGCTTTCAAATGGAAACCAAAAAGTAAAAGACAGAAGAAATTGGAGAGCTAGCATTCCAGTAGATTAAAGAATGGCTAAAATGACAAAAATATAGCCAAGGACCAGCATCAGGAAGTTTGCAGCTACCCGTAAGTACTAGAACAAATAAAACAATTATGCAGATCTGTCTATTAATAAGGAACTCCTAGAAAGTCCCATTGTTGGGAAAATGCTGCTTGTTGAAGATGCTGCATTTTGTCAAAGAAAACAAATAAGTCAATTATTAGTCTTATTTGTCAAATAATTGACAATAATTAGTCAATGATTTGTCCTTCTTACTTAAATGAGCAAATAATTGAAAAGTAAAATGGTGCAACATTTTATTGACCGATGAGAGGTTATTCTTTTTGTGTCACCTCAGATTCAATGGCAAAGGCAGATTCGATGTATCAACACAAAGAGAAAAGTGGAGGTAATGCGGTAGCCATTTTTTAAATATCACCTTTCAAACTGAGATGGCTGCAAACATGTTGTCCAATGTCACGATGTGTTAATGCACTGAATTTGAAAATGAACTTGGTGTGAAGTCGCTATGGTAAGGTACACACACACACAAAGACTCTCACTTTGGCTGGTTTGTTAGGGTAAAACATACAAAACAACACAAACAGATTTATCAGCAATGATATGTTCAAGGTGCTTGTGAGAAGGAAGGTCAGGAAAACATCCAGTAAAGAAGCAAAGGGGTGTTGATAAATGTTTTACAACATTCAAACTCATCCTCATTGTTTCACAAAGTAAAAGAGAGACTAGGTTTCACTGTCTGAGTAATGTTTGGATGATTTGTGACTGTGGTCTCAAGAAAAACTATAAAATAGCTGCACGGTTCTCAGGAGACTGGGTGCGGTTGGGTAAAAGCAGACTCTTCCAAAAGTTGCCTTTGTTAAAAACAATTGCTTGTTTTAGGCCCATTGCTCATACTTGGAATGTATGTTACATCATGGGAGTTGTCTTGCACATTATTCCCACCAAGCAGTAAACCAGCCCCTGACTGAATGATGGCATACCATAGGAACAGATTTTAAATAAATTTTAAATGGTTAAGACTTCCTGTGCCATTTCTGTAAAGGACTGTTTTTTCACTTCAGAAACACCTAAGTTGTTTTCTTCCATGTTGCCGATTTTCATAATTTCCTGTGAAACTAGATGGCCATGTTTGCCACAGATATTTAACACATGTGCTCTGCAAATTTTACAGTAATGACAATTCTTCTCTATGTTGCTCAGCCTCAACTGATAACAATTTTCTGATCTCGGCATGCCAAATGCTCGAAGAAGCTAACATGGGACGGAAGCCAAATCAATTTTCAGATTAATTTGATTAATAGTGTGGAATTGCTACACTGTGGAAACAAAACAAAACAAATAGTGATCAGTAGATCGCTATTTTTTTTACAAAAAATAATTTAAAAAATTAGCTAGTGATTTCACAGCAAAAATCTGTTATGATCAGAAATTCTTTGAAGCACAACCTTAGATGTATGATTGTTTGAAAATGTTAATACAAAAAATATATTTTTGTGTATCTCTTTAATTGTTGCGTTAACACAACCTTAGATTTCAATAGGTATTAAAACTGATTTATCAGATTAGTCAAACCTAAACAATATTATACTACTTTGAACAGAGATGTCTTAAAACACTGTTTTGGAATTGTGAATTTATTTCATTTGTTGAGACAATAATAGAGATTGAAAAAAGAATGAAAACCATAATGTATGGTCTAGTCAAACCTTCCTTGAAAATTCAACACAGTTTGTCATTTGTGGAATCTCTACACTGTGGAAACAAAACAAAACAAAAAATATTGGGTTGCCTAAAAATGCTACTGAGATCAAATTTCCTCTTGCTGTCAATATAATGAGCCGTCTCCTCTCTTGAGCTGGATGTATTGTCACAACCCCTATTGTGTCACTTGTTTCTTTCCTGCTGCCATGAGGAACCCACAGCAAACACGCAGCTCAAGCTCGTCCTGGGCTCGTGTTTCTCCCACCTCTCCCATGTTTGGAATCGTTCAGGGTACTGAGTAAAGAAGCTGTTGACTGCTTTATGTTTATAAGTTACTTCTGTGATTTAAGTCAAATGCAACGTCATATAATACAGTAACAGGCTAAGAGCTTTACCAAGCACAGAATAAATAGAAACCATAAGAAATACAATAAAAAAAAAATCTAATGGCTCTGTACTGGCTTGTATTTTTGCATGTGTGTAAACTCCGTTACAGGCTACAGGCATTTACATGCCAGCTCTAATTTCCATTCTGGACTTTGCTAAGACCCTTTACTTTAGTGCACCACCAGAGCACTGGGCCACACGTTTACACGAAGCCATAAACTGTGTCAGTGGAGATGTAACCTCAGTCTGAACTAAGTGCAGGAAAGAAGCCTGATGGATTACCTGGAGCTGACCTGGGGTGTTAGTTGTGATGAATCTGTCCAAAGCCATCTGGGGCCCCACCAGAGTTATTGCTTGGCTGTTATCGGCCGAAAGCTGACACTGACAGGGTATGTTGTGACAAAACATCAGCACTGAGGTGTTTCTTGTTGAACATTAGGATTCCTACTCAGGAGGGAAAAAGTGAAATTTATGAGTAAGACTTTAATGTTCAGTAATAGTCAATAATGGCTCTTATTACACCAGTCATCATGATGTACTGGTGTTGAATCATCTATCACAGATGTCTTCTTGCACAACGATTAAGTTTAACTAAGGTGATTATGACACATTTTAGTGGATAAAATTAAACACTGCTTGCCAGGAACATTACAAGTGTTGCAAAGAATTTTTCTAGAATTTTTAATAAAGTAGATGAACATGTCAACTTCGGAACAGAAAGGAAAATGTGTTCAAGCTTCTGGTTCAGCAAAGAATGGACATATTTTGTTTTCACGACTAGAGTAAATCATAGCTCAGTGTGGTTTAACTATTATACTTTTTTGGGAGTAACTGACAGATAAATCTTCTGTCTGTAATTTGTGTTAGCCCTACACTGTGCCCCCCTTGGCAGGAAGCCATATCACCCATTCAAAGACTGAAACTGAATCAATGCTTTTCTTATCTTGGATTTCTTCTTCCTCAGCTGTCTGAGCTGCATCACTTAGTTCAATGCACTGCTGATGATAAAGCTCCATCATTTCAGACGTATTGACAAATATACCCCAAAATTAGTAAAAATCAAGAAAGTAATCCAGAGTTTATAGACTACAATATAGAAGCTGCAGCTTCTATATTAATGGCTTCTCTATTGTCCATTTCTAGATGCAAAAAAGCAACCACAGATTTTGAACCGTTCAGACTTGGAGCAGAGCCACAATATTGCTAGAAAACTGCTCTACTACTGCAGCTGCAAATGTAAATAGAATCAAAATTAAAATATTAAAATTCTCCAAATGTACCACAAAGCTAAAGTGCTTAAATTTGATGGAATGGCCCCTATTTGATCCTCAGCATAAGCTCTCTGGACTGGTCACATCAGTGTTATCCCAATAATCCCCTTTTTGCAGTCAAAAGTTCGCAGAGGATTGAGGTATCTCTGATACTATGTGAGACATATGTTTTTTATTTGGTCACTAGGCAGTCATGCTGCCTTATCAGCATTGCAGAACCAGCTGGGAATGCGTTCCTGCACAACTTCATTGGGACACCAGCAAAAAATTATCAGAGTATTCAGACTTTGAAAGATAATAGAGATCCATATACTTCATATGTTTTCCTTAATTCGGTTAAGAAACTTTTCAGTCATTCTCAAGCTCAAAGAGTATTTGTCTTTTATCCTTTCAATTTCCTTCAGGGATAGGCCAGGAAGAGATTCTCATAGTATCATAATCTTGAGGAAAAATACCGCAGTTTCACTGTATTTTGACATTTTTAAACAAGAATAGATAACATGAAATGTTTCCTTTTTTTAACCAACAGAGCAACAACTGAAACAAAAAACATATAGCTTATTGTAGTTGCAAAAGTGATATGTGTAGAGAAAAGGTCATATTTATTTCAAACTGATTTAAATCAGCTGACTGATTTAGTCTAGGTTTGACTCGTTTAATGCATTTTCATTTTTTATGGGGCAGTGAATGAATCGTTACCAAAGATGAATGAAGTACATGTAAACTTGAGTCAACATAGTTCTCGTGTTTACAAATCCTTTCTCATCTAGTGATGATACTGATATAATGATACTGCTTATCAAAATAATACCATCTTGGACCAATTTTTTATCCATGAGGCAAACACATTGACTGCCTTTAATTAGTTTGAAGTGGACTTAAAAATTTCTTTCTGTTAAATCTTAGACTTTGACTTGCGGTGCTGTAGGCTTGGACTACTAAAGGACAGACTAGTCACTTACTACTTTTTCTTGCAAGTTTAAAAACTTGCTTTCTGGACGTTGCTTTATGCACATTGCTTTTTGTACGTTCTTATGTTCTCCATTTGTTTTCCCTTTCTTAGAAGCATTTTTGTTTTTGTTAGCTCTAACAATCTCTTGGAAGGACTTCATGCTTCTTTCTAGGGATTCCCTTGACCCTGCCTTCCAGCATAGACAGAGCAAATGAAAGAGCTATTAACTAGCTACGGTACATGTACTCTGTTTTTCATCCCCTACATTTAGTGACTTGATGGGATCAACTCTCTACTGTCACTAGATGCTTGTTCGGGTTGCTTGATGCAACCTGTTGCGTCCTTGGTACTATCATCTGTGTGGGCATTGATTGCAGTAATAATCTATCCAACAGGCTGAATATTTTATCAAAATCAATAAGAAAAATGTTTTATTGGTGTTTGTACTGATGTTGAGTTTTTTTTAAATAAAGTTAGCTATGAAGCATTACATTATGTTATTCTCAAAGTCACATATTTTTAATGCAGCCTTAGTGCTCTTTGAATTTCACAGTAATCTTTCATGAATAATTGTTCATATGGTGGGAATCTGGTGCCAGTAGGATTGTGGTGAGTTCATTTCCTCCATGTGCAGAATGGGAGGAGGAAGAGTTAGAAAGTGTGTGCTGAGGGAATGTATAGGGGGCAGTGGTCTTGCAGGAGTTAAGTATGACAAGCAATTAATCAGCCCGAGCAGCCTACCAGTATCACTTGACTGCAGAAAGCGGGAATAGAGGCCCATCTGTGCTGAACAGCTGCAGAAGGAAATCGGCCCTTTGCCTTTCTTAGACATGTGCACCGAGAGCGGAGCGAAGCAAAATTAAGCAGTGAGAGTGAAAGGAGAGAGAGCAAGAGTAAGAGAGTGAGGCAACTTACAGATGGGCTGGAGGAGGGGAGGAGAAGAAGAGGAAGAGAGAAAAAAATGAAGGGTTTAACAGTCTGCCCACATCTGTTTATTTAGAAAAGAAACCATTGTGTCATTCAGTTATTCTAACAGCCTACGCCAGGGCCAATGTTAGTCCCACAATGACGGCTTTTTAAATACACAGTTTACACTCCTATGAAGTGGCCTCATAACTGCATTGGGCCTCAGGAACGTGCCAAATGGGGAACATTGTATGGTTTCATATTCCCTGCCTCACTTTTTGACATCTCTATAGCGGACTGCAGTGCCAGAGGGAGAAGCAGTGGGGAACTTTTTTTTTTTTTTTTTTTTTCACTGGTAATGGGTCTACGCTCTTAAATTCTCCTCCATTTGAAACTGCAGTGTACACAAGTCGATCCAAGATTGACTGCAAGAGATTTTTCTTTGAATATGTTGAGGAATCATGCACAGTCAGGCTCAATGTACAGACATGTGTTATGTGCTGTACATATGTGCCACCTCGACATAAGTGCTACTCATGTTTCACACATCTCTAATAATTGCATTACAAAATCTCTTTCCACATTATGCAGATGTTTTGTGTACACTGATAAAGATTTGGTTTCCTCCAGATAGAGGACATCAGTCCAGTTCTAAAGTCTTTACAGTGACTCTCTGTAGCTCAGAGAATATACTTTAAAATACTTTTGTTAGTTTATAAATCACTGAATGGCTTAGCACCACAATACATTTAAGACCTTCTGCTATTGTTGTATCAACCTTCCAGAACCTCTAGGTCTTCTGGTTCTGGTCTCCTGTGCAGAACCAGAACCAAACATGGAGAAGCAGCTTTCAGCTTCTATGCACCACAAATCTGGAACAAACTTACAGAAAAAAAACCCTCAAAACAGCTGAAACACTGAATACCTTTAAATTGAGACTAAAACCCATCCTGGTTAGAGTTGCTTTTTAACCATAATAAATGAAACATTGACAAACTCATTTGATGTGGATCAATGACTTTGGTGATGGCCCTCATCAAAATGTAATGTTTGCTACTAGTTTTCTCAGTTGTTGACTGGTGTTTTTTATGACTATGGATTTTTGTGTTTTTATGATGTAAATAACTTTGAAGTCCTTTGTTGCTGAAATGTGCTATGCAGATAAACTAGGTTGATTGATTATCGTTCTAGTGCATTTCCTTCAGCTTTAATGTTTTGGTCTTTTTCATATCGGTGTCAAGATTATGATTAAGTTTCCTCAATTCTACTGTTATGGCCTCTGGCCTCTTGAGGCTGTGCAGGCTTCTTTTTGTTATGCAGGTTCAGCTGTGACAGAACACCTTCCTGATTGGCTGCCTGAAGCCTGCAGAGGAACAGCGACCTCATTGGACCAGCAGAGGATTGTCAAGCCAATCAGATGCTGATGAGCTTCACCTGCTCCCTATTAAAGGCTCCTGAAATCGTTCCTCCAGTGGGGCAGCTTATAGGAAGAGGTTTTGTTCAGCTGTCCCCCACCTTTGGTGCTTGTAACTGCTGTTGGGCAGTTTTGTTTTGAGACATTTTGTTCTTGCTTTTTCTGCTGAGCAGTTTGACTCTGCTCTGGTTTGACTTTACATAAGCTAGAACCTCGTGTTTGGGAGGCTTGGTTCTGCCTTTGTCCTTTCTTTTGGGTTGTTTTGAGTTTACTTTAGACTGACTTGATTGAACATTTTGTAATTTGCACTAAATTCTTGAATTTGTAAGTCCTTTTGTTTTAATTGGGTTAGGTTGTATTGTGTTTTGGTTTTGTGAAACCATCTTTTTTGTACTAAAACATTTTACATTCCACTTATTTTCTCTGGACACATTTTTATGTTACTGCACCTACATCTACTTTCTTCTTATTCTAGTTGTCCCAAAAAATTACATTTATTTGCCTTTTTAAATTTTGTATTTTTTTAAAATTTTATCTTATGTAAATGAAATTTGTGCTACATTTGTAAAGTGCTTTATAAAAAAAGATATCATTGATTTCCTGATTTGTGCTAAGTTTTGTAATAAAAAGTGGTATTTTAAACTTTATTCCAAAGAACTTTTTGTTCCTAAAGTCATTTCTCTACAGAAAAAAGCATTTGAGTCCTTTTTTGTTTTGCATGCTTTTCATCCAAAGATGAAGTTTTTGAATTAAAATGTTAATTATGGGAGAGAAAAAAAACAAACCTACATGTTCCTGTGTGAAACATTAATTGCGTCCTTTGCCAAAACATAACACAACTGTGGTTTATCACACCTGCTTTCCCTTTCTCTAGCGGCTAGCCACACTGAGACCTGATTACTGCCACACCTGTTTTTAATCAAGACGTCACTTAAATAGGACCTTCCTGACAAAGTGGAGTACATCAAAAACTTGACATCATGCAGAGATCCAAAGAAATTCAGGAGCAAATGAGAAATAAAGAAATTGAGATCTAGCAGTCTGGAAAGGGTTACAGAATCAGAGACTACATGCACACTCATTATGAGGAAATGTTGCAGTCAACAACAGAAAGTCTAAAGTCTTTGAGATCATTTTTTCCACATATTTTCTTTTACATCTTAAAAAGTGCCATTTCCTCAAATTGAATTATGATATAACAAAGCTTGTGGTTGAGTAGGTTTTATGTGCAACATACTTTTGTCACGTGTATCCATCATTCCTACAAGGCAGCTAAGCAGCAGGCAGGAAATCTTTAGCGTTTGTGGTTTTATACATTTGCTTTGTTGTTTCTTTAGACTGTGACATTATTTTTTACTGCACTGTGTTTGGAAGATTAGGGTCATGTGTCTATGTTGGAGGTTAGATCTTTTACTGGTAGGTCCATATGTGCTGGTGTTTGTCTGCAGTGATATGAAAGGCGTTTGAGCCTGTATAAACAGCCACGTATACAGGCTCTGAGCAGCATATGTTGCAACAGCTGTGAGTGTGATATGCTGTCTGTGGCGGCTGTGTGGAAACTAACCCAGGTCTTTTCGGGTGAATACTCTTAAGCATACTTCAGTGCAATTATGGAAGTAATGTAATAAATTAGCTTGAAGACTGAGCTCCACCTTCTTGAATCCTTTTTCTTCAAATATCCATTTTGCACCTCCACACCAGGAGTTGAGACATCACAAATGTTTCTATGAGTAAGGAGCTTATGTTGTGCACAACACAAGGTGTTAATACTGAAGGCTTTTCAAGGAAATAATTGAAAAGAAAGCTGTATGAATTTTTTTTTGCAAATGAACTCAGAAATGGAGGTTTTCTTATTATGTTTACTGAGACTAAAACCACTGTAGTGTTATGATTTACAGTATTACGTCTGTTTATCATTGTGTGTTTTAGACAATAACAACTTAAAATAGTTTATAAAATACTTTGTCAAAACAGGAACAACAATCACAAGAATTCCAGTGGGGATAGAATATGTTCAAGTACAATCAAAAATGGATAGTCTGTATACTAACATAATTAATAAATTCTAAAATTATTGAAAAAAAATATTTATTTCAGTAACTCAGTTCACACTTTATATAGATACATTTTACACAGATATTTTAAAACTTTTATTTCTAATAATTCTGATGATTTTCTGCTTACAGTTAACAAAAATACATTTAAGATCACAATATGACAGAATTTTGTTTGTTGATGCAGAAATTTGGAATTTAATAAAAAAATATCTGCTGTAGTATCTGCTTAAAGATTGTTGTTAAGGTACTTTTAGTCTGACATTAAGCCTAATTAGAAAGCATGTTCGAATTTATTATATATGACCATACATAGTTAACATGAGGAATTCATCCTTATCATGGTTTGGTTTACTTGCCTTCCAAAGTAAACATTGCTGTGGTCAAAATGAATAGGCTGGGGTAGAATAGGAGATTACTGGGTCTGACATTTTCCCTAAAACCATTTGCTAAATCTTCTGAGTGACTGGGCGTAATTTTTCCCGAAGTGTTGATTAAAACGTTGTTCCTACCATCTGTGTTCAGGACTGCCTTCGCCTGACTCAGACCTCCATTTATAGCTTTGACATGAGGTCAGTTTCTGACGATTTCCATGTAGATTGGTGATGCTGAGAGATAAAATACCGCTGGGATTTTTAAAAATATTTTTACATCAAAATAAATATGCAATATTTATTTATCAAGCTGAAAACCTAAACAAAAAATATATATATATATTTACGCAAACCCTTTTATTTTAAAAATTTATTTTGATAAATCCTCTCTGAATTACAGGCAGTGAACTGTGATAAGAGGGTCAGGTGGATCTTTGCCTATTTGACATGATGGATGACTCTAATCTCACTGATTAAAGGATTGCCCATCCCTATCCATAACACTTCATTTCACATTTTACCTTGTCTGGTGGAAGCAGAATCTGTCTACTTCTTATAGTTTCAGGTAAACCAGAACAGCTACTTTGAATTGAACCTTAACCAATATTAATGGAGTTAATTTCCTCCAACAAACTAAGCTATAGGTATATGGCTTAGTTACCTATAACTCTCTTTAATTTTATGAAAAGAGAGCATGGGTTGTTGATGTTCAAGTCTGCAAGGAAAATCACAGCTCAGCAGTGTTCAACAAACAGTTCACAGCTTTTACAACTTACTACAAATAGGCTGTGTATTTACAGATTTCTGCCATTTGCTGCCAAGTATTAAGGTTTTAATCACTTGTGCGTCACTCTGGAGTTCCAAACCGAACAAATCAAGACAAATCCCCCGGAAGAGGACAGATGAAATGGAGGCAAATTAATAGGGCAGACATCAGGAAGGAAATGAATTCTTAATCTTGTTTGGTTGTGTTCCAAATAACTTATCACTGGCCATTATCACGTGTCTGAAATCCCAAAGAGGAAGCAATTTGAATGGATAATTCCTGCCAACTCATTTCCTGTGTTCCAATATTTCCTTTTTCAGACAGAAAAAGGGCTCATTTCAACATCTCTGTTCTGCTGGGATTCGGTTTACTCGACAACAGAAAAAATCTTCACATTTGAAGGAAACAGAAAGTTCTTGTCATTTTTAAAATAGCAGCATGAATATTTTTTTCTTCTATACATGCCAATGTGTCGGTCTATATCTATTTCTTTGTCTCTCTTCAAATTCAATTCAATTCATTTGATTTATATAGTTTCAATTTCATAGGTATTTTGCTAAAAAAAAAAAAGTTAACTCAATCCAACAATAGTCAAGTTCAGATTGGTTAACATTTTCTACAGAGGGAAACTCATCAGAGTGCATCAAGTCATCAACCTACATCACTCCTCCTGGATAAACTTGTAGCAACAGTGAACAATCTTTTGGATTGTGTTGTTGACTTTGCAACATTTCCTCATAATGAGTGTGGATGTAGCGATAGCATGAAGGAAAACTCCCCTTCAGCAGGTAGAAACCTCCAGCAGAACCTGGCTCAGCGTGAGCGACCATTTGCCATGAGTGACTGGGAGTTTGAAAAGACAGAGCATACAGACTAAAAAACAGAAACAGAATCACTGAAACAGGACTAATATAGAAAGGATAACAACTTATTTTACATTATTAGGATGGGGGCGTTAGCAGCTTATTTTTAACAGTAAGGGTGTAGGGAGGATAGCAGCTTCTTTTTATATTGATTTATTTATTGATTCACTTTCCTGAAATATTTATTTATGTATCTATTGTTTTATTTATTGATCCACTTTCCTCACCTTTATTCCCTCAGTTTAGGCTGGAGGGAGCAGAGGGAGGCAGAACAGCGGCCCGATAAGTAAATGTTAACTGAAGTATGAGCTTCTTCAGTGGCTTCATATACAAGATAAATGTAGCTGAACAGAAAAGCTTTGAGCCAGTTTTCAAATCCACAAAGAAATAAAGTGAAAATAATTTTGGTGTTTCCTGTGTTTAGAAAAATGCTGATAGTTCCAGGCTTGATGAAACAGCAGAGCAACAGTGTGGTCAGGCAACTGCCAGAGTGGCCAACAGTCAGTCAAAATAGTGAAGAGAGCCAGACAAAATGTTTCATAAAAACATTAGACAGCATTATCTTCACCTGATAGTTCGAAATGGGTCTGACTGTGTGTTTGCAGAATACCCAGTATTGGAGTGAAGCTGGAAACATTTTATTTCTGCTGATTTTTTTAAAACTCATCTGCAATGGTATTTATTGTTCATTATATAAAACTGTTTTAGTGTCTAAACAGAATACATTTGTCTTAATGAATGAGGGGGGAAAAAACAATCTGAATATACTTAGTATATTGCCAAACAATGTCAGTATGTATACAGCTGATTCACAAATAAGTCTCTATTATTTCTGTCATCATTCATTTTACTTAATTAGCGCTGGCAGCTGAGCTGCATTATACGCAATAATTAGACGTAATCAATCTAATTTGAATGTTTTGAGAATCAGCAAAGCTTGTTTTTTATTTTATTTTGTTTATCGCTTAATTGGACTGTTGCGGGAAGAATTCTGGTTTAATTGATCCCTCAGTGTAAAAGCATTCAGCTTTCTGTGCAACACATCTGGTTTGCACACACAGCTGCTCAGATGAAAGAGTTAGATGATTTAGTCTCGCTCTTGTTTCCCTTATGAAAGTTTGCAGGATGAAAAACTTTTCTTCTCGTACAGCTGATGCAAGATTAGTTTGTTCTTTTAAAATTTTTAAAACCATTAATGACTAATTAAAAAAAAAAAGAATTATATGTTTTACCATAAACTTATAGTAAAACCATTAAAAAAAAAAGACAAGGGTGTTTTCAAGTCCTTTGTCAGCACCCAAAGTGTTTCCCTCTATGTGCTGCAGGGAAAAGTGAGGATGAACTCCCGAGGTATTGAGTTTCCTGTATCCATCATTTTGGACGAGTTGGGAGCTTGGAATAGCGCCAGCAGCGTCTGTGTTAGCCAGCCGTAACTGACATTGAGTGCATTGTTTGCAGTGGGAAGCTCACGGCTGTGGCCTAAAGGTACATTCCTGAGATCAGAATTCTGTTTGAAATACAAACAGCCTTTGTGCCCCCGTTGCTCTCATCTCTTGACTCCCCCATCCACATCAAGCCTCGAGAGCTAAGCGGTCTCCTCTAGCTCATGTGTCAACATGTGGGCTATCATTTTACTCACACCCACATATGAGCGTGCACACACACCCTTGTGTCATTTTGATGAGAAGGTCCAAGTAGATATCTGAGTTCTTGTGGAAGAAAAACTGCAAAGCCCTAATTTTTAAACACAAACACTGTCTCCTCTTTAATTGACCCTTTTGATGCCCAGAGAAAACATACAAGTGAAAGTATGTTATGTACAGAAGTGACCAACAGTCACTGTACATAACCAGGCTTACATGTTCAAGCCTGAAAAAGACGTTTTTTTATTTTGTTGGCATTTAAAATTTAGCTGCATGAGTTTAGGTTTCTGTCCATGTTGCTGATCTTTGCTCATAGTTAGCAAATATTTAAAAAGTTCAAACACAATTTATTATTCATCAGACATACTTGCAAAACTTGAATATAGATTGATAGATTACATAATAATTTGGAATAGTTAAAATAACTATTCATTATTTTGCTATCTCTTTACTTAAGAATCATTGGTCAAAAGAGTGAAATACTTGAACAGAGGATTTGTGGAAGTCTATCAAGTTGTACACATAAGAGAAAAACATAGCTCAATAATGAACACACTGATCAGCAATTTGTAATAAGTGTTTTATTTGGTACTGTGTTTAAGAACAAGAAAACCAAGTGAAAGAATGATGGTTTTATTATTAGTTAGTTTTATTCAATCTCATATGTACGGTTTTCTAACAAAAGGAAACAAAACAATATTGGAAAACCAGGTATCCTCACCACCGTGAAATTTCCTTTTTACTCTGTTACATGACACCACTGTAATTAAATTGTAAAAGCCAAATAAAACAAGAGAATCTTTGTTTTCCTTAATAAATTGCAAAAATCTTATCTTGTCACTTATCTGGAGAACCCAAAAGGATGTATATTGTCTTCTTGTGTATTATCTGTAGGATTACATCCTTTGTTATAACAGATGTGTTTTACTGTGGATAGAGAATTTTTAAATTTCTTTTCCAATCAGACGTGAACTGATTGTTTGCGTCAAAACTTTCATCTCTCGATGTGCAAAGTTTTCATCTATTTTACATGTACTATGTTTGGTGCAGAGAAAATGACATTAAACCAAATAAGCTTTAGGAATCAAAGGGTTCAAATAACGTTGAATGACAAAAAAAAGGTTTATTGCTGTTACCATTATCAATCTGCTGTGTGTTGTGGCATCTTGACTACGATTAAAATGAGGGAAATTTATTATAGAGATGAAAAGTCCAATATTTCTTCTAGCAATGCAAATGAAAAATGATGCAGTAATCTAAAGATATAAAGAAGGGATTACTTCCGCATCAAGAAATCTTCTCTGAATCAGCTTACAGCTTAACATTGACAGCCAATTCTCTGGTGCAATAACTAACATAACGTAAATTGTAATGACAGATTATACGGGATGATGTTTGGTGACTGCCCCATTATATCTCAATTAATTTTCCCTCAACTGCTCAACTGAGGAGGAGTTAATGGGATTTTGATGATTAAATTAGTAAGAATTCTGTGCACAGTTCATCTGTGCAATTGCGAAATTCTGGGGTTCAATCTGTTATTCTATAGCATATCATCTGCGTGATTATCTGTGATCTTTAGGGGATAGTGTGAAAATGTTTTCTCAAATTTTATTAGAGCCTTACTAACAAGAAAACATAGTCTACAACTGGACTCCTCCTTACCTATACTCTTTTTTTTTTTTTTTTTTTAAAGTTGTTTCAAAATGAGATGCTCAGTCCCATTTATTGGTTATTTTAAATATCACCAAGCTGAAGATATGTAACAAATCTCAACATAAATTTGCATTTTTAATGCAGAATCTGAAAAACATAATAAATTGGCTAAATCATCCACAGTTCTAGGGTTTCAGATAACTCTACAGGTTTGCTAAAACATTTAGACTACAATCATGGAAAAATATCTTTTTTTTTTTTACAGTGGCAATTTACTAAAAAGATCCAGTGACGGTTCTCTGAAGTTTATAGGATGCCATTAATTCTAGATGATTTAGAACAAAAACAGACCCACAGCATTACATATGATCCACCATTAACACAAATTCACTCTGTCTTGTGTTGGTAAGACAGATAATGATTCAGCCCTGAGGTCCTATGTCACATCATATTTATCTTAGAAAACCAAAAAATGATGCATCATTTATCAGAACATCAAGAAATTATTAACATAAAAATCACAAATTTAAAAATTAATATTCCATTTATTCTAAAGATTATGTCCTACTAAGGATTTATTTAAATGTGTAAAATCAATCATTCTGGTGAACAAATGCTCATTTCTTGATTAAATATAATCTTTGAGTTCTAAAGTGATGGTAACTCTGGAGAAGTAGCAGAGATCTTTACCTCAACAGACTCTTTTTACGCCACTCAACCATGTGACTAAACATGGACAATATGTCAGAGTTATGCAGGGTTCACTCTGAAATTATTTAGATCAAGCAAAATCCATGTTTCATAATAACACAAACAAACCTAAATTCAGCTGAAAAACTATCATGACTTGCCACAGAGGATTTCTGTCTAATCTGACTTTGCTTGGGCTACTTTGCAAAGAAAAATTGGCAAATATTTTTGTTTCCTGGAAGTGAAACATGAGGGTCATGATGCCCATGACCCAGAAGAGGTCATGATGCTGTATCTGTATTAGTCAAATAAGCTGAAACCATGCAACAGTGACCTTCCACTTAAAAACTACAAACTAAACTGAGTTGATCTATAACATAAAATCCAAATAAAAATTTAGTGAAATATATATTTATAACATAACAAAATGTGAAAAGAGTTCAAGTATAATTTTTCACAGTATAATCAAGAAGGTATTGTTACATCTGTAATTACATTTATTGTTTTATGTAATAAAATATTAAGATGATTGTTGTTTTTCTGATATAAAAAGGTAACTGCTGCTTATTATACCCACTGATCGCCAAAGTGCAAATAAAACTGGAAGCCTGAAGAGTTTTATGGGAAAACTGAGATAATAAAGTAGATAATAACTTAAATAAATAAGCCTACGTTCTATTCTAACTAATCTCATCTTATTATGACTTCAGGGGTCTCAGTTTTATTACAGTTAGTCCAGCGAGCACATAAAAGCTTTCGCAATAATGTCTCCACATAATTAGGAGCAATGTTCCCACCACTCAATCTACACTCAGGCGCATTCATCCTCTCATCATGGAGTGTTTTCTCAAGGCTCGACCTCCTCCCACCATAAACTCCCGCCCATTATTACGTACAAACCCTCAACAAGTTGCCAACCAATGAGGCGCGCTTCACAAATGTATGGCGAGGGGGGCTGAGAAAGCCAAAGACAAATGCTCAAAGGGGTAGGGTGTGTAGGACCACTTTGAGACTCACAAGAGTTGTTGTTTCCCCCCTCGTACTGTTTGTTTCCAGTCCCTCTAACAAGTAGCGCTTAATGATCCAGCGCACTCGGGGCTTATCCGGCTTCTCTCCGGTTCCTGGAGATCCGCACAACGGAGACCCGCTGCAGTGGAGGCAGTTGTTCCTCTTCGATGTAATGAGAACTCTTCCACTTTTTGGGGGGGAACTTTTCTCTCTCTCTCTATCTCTCTCTCGGTGCGTCTGAGTTTCTGATTAAGTTTTTCTTTTCTTAAATTTTTCACGCCCAATCATGTACGGATAGCGGACGGTTCGCGCAGGAATCCGGCTCAAGTGGATCCGCGCTGACGGGTTTCTGGAGACGGGATTACACGGCACCGTGGCAACCCGCTGAACGTCCACACACGGGCCCGGCAACGCACCATCTGGCCCGGAGTAAATAACACTTCTCCAGATTGGACACTATCAATGGATGGACTTATGACACTGCTTTGAGTCTGGCCGAGTCAAGCAGCCATAATAATGGCAAAGTCCAATCTTTCAATGCATGGTCTCTGCAGAGCTGTTTGGCCTCTTGGCTGCGTGCTTCTGATGTTTGGCTACTTCTCCGTGGCTTCCCCGCACCACGGTCGGCAGCTGATCTGCTGGCAAGCCATCCTAAATTGTAAAAGCGAGCCCGGTTGCAACTACGCATATGACCACTACGTCCAGGCCTGCGAGCCCGTGCTGAGCGGGGCTAAGAAGAGGTGTCCCAGCCACTGCATCTCTTCATTAGTTCAGCTCAACTTGACCAAAAGCGGCCCGGCTCTGGAGGATTGCAGCTGCGGCGAAGACTTGAGATGCGCACGCACCAAGCGGGCCATCGAGCCGTGCCTGCCGAGGACTACCAGCACGGGCTGTACAGAAGCCCGGCTGCAGTGCGGGAGGGACGCGCAGTGCAGCTCCGCCATGCAGGACTACTTGAACCACTGCGGGAAACTTTTTAACGGCGCGATCTGCACGAACGCATGCCGGAACGTGATCGCGAACATGCGTAAAATCCCCAAGGGTCAGAAGCTGGAGACGTGCATGTGCGACGGGTCGGAGAGGACCATCTGTGAGTTCATTAAGAGCAGCATGAAGATGCTTTGCTTCGACAATCCAGACCCAGACAGGGAATACGGCAGCGGACGATGGGTCGACGAGGAGGACGATGATGACAACCCGGACGGTACAGTGGAACCGTGGAGCAGAGCCTCTTTCCCGGCTGCGGGCCGCTGGGGTCTGACCCTGCTGGCTTCTATTTTGGGTCTGTCGCCCCTCCTTTAATATAAGGGTTTTCTATTGTTCCGCTAAAAAGGCAATCAAAACTTTTGTCACTCATTGACCTGCTATAGTAAAAGCCTGACAAACCGAACATAGTTCTCTTCGTCATCATAACGGGATAATCCTCTGCAAAAAAAAAAAAAAAAAGGATCAGAAAGATCTGACACCACTGCAGATGCTTTGCTTATGAGATAAGCTAAACAGGATTGCCTACTTTTTCCGGTCACAGACTCTAATTGTCATCCTGTTTTAATCAGCTGTGCACTGCCAATCTTTCTCATTAGCTGTAAAGTATGAACTATTTTTGTATATGACAAGGCAGTTGCCATTTGGCACCACTGATACCTGATTTACAAATATTTAATGTAACTTGTAAATAAGATCAGGAGTAAAAGTGAAACAGTAATTTATTACATGCCTCCAAATAGCCAGCATGTGTATAAAGACTGAGAATTTCAGCTTTAAAGGGAATTTATTTTGACTGAAAATGGTGTAAATGCACTGTAAATACATGTATAGCTAATATAGATTTTCTTTGCTATTTGTTCAGAAAATCCTCTATGTTTTAGGCTATGAGATGATTTATTCATGATGCAAAGTCTAGATTAAAAGCAAATGTCTAAATCCACTGTATTATTGCCTTAATGATATCCTTTTCCCCCAAAGGCATAAAGGAAACTTGAAGATAAAATTTGCAACTGTGAGTTGTTTGTCTATTTGTGCCACAACGCTTCATTTGACAGTGTTAAACTAGATGATCCATGCAGTTTTGTGAAGTTTTGACTCAGTCGTAGATATTTATAAATTGATGCTCTGGATGCAATAAACAAACAAACAAAAAAAATCAAATTAGTTTTAATAAACAAGACTGGACATTTTGGATGGGATGTATTGCAAGCACTTAAGAGGTTTTTTTATTTTTAATGTGCACTTCTGATCACTCTATGTTGCATTAGCAACCATTTTTATGCCTACTGAATGACAGTAATGTAAGTCAGTGTGGAACGTTTTTTTTCCTCAAAACTTAACATGACTGCTAAAGATAAAAGAAGAGGCCACATTTTGTCAGTAATCATGGCTTTTGTCGAAAGCTGTAGTATTGCTCAGCTGATATGCTCTATTTTAATCAAATAAAATACAAGAATTTGACAAAACTAATGAAAAGCTTTGTTAGAGATCCTTGTGTTGTTTCTTAACATTTTTAAAGATTTTTCGCCTTTTTTAAAATGTTGCCGACATTATCCCCAACCCTTGTTTCTGTAACTACAGTGGTATGCACTCCTTTAAGTTTCCCCCTGCTGACTGATAGCCTAATGACCTGCAATGTCTTGATTTAGCTGCCTTTTGTCAAAAACAACTGTTGTCATAAATCAACAAACCCCCCTCTACAGCCACCAACCACTCAGCTCTTCACTGAAAGTCAATGACAGCTAAAAACTTTGCCCATATTTCCTTTACTTATACAAATTTCTGCAAATAATTATCTTTCACTGGGAAATTTATGCAGCATTTGAATTCATTTGATTTCTGAGTATTTGCAAATAAGTAAATAACAGGAGAAAAACGGAGGATGTTGCAGAATCATCTCTTTCGGTCGGTGCTTTACATCCATGATGTGCTGCAAAATGTTTTATTAGCGCTGGGGACAAGGGCCCTCCAGCTGAATGGATGGAGGAGAAGTCGAGTGGCATCTTTGTCATGGAAATGTTAAGCACATAATAGTTGGGTAGCACAATGGGGAGGCACTTCATTCTTTCAGGCCGGCTTGACACCTCTGGAGAGCCGAGCGGTGGGGAAGCATGTGGGAACGATCTGCTCGGGCCCTCGCTGGAAGAAAAGAAGTGGAGAAAAATGTGTGACAGGCTTGGAAGGGAGCATTTTCCTACCTGTGTTTCCTTAATGTGATTCCCACTCCAAAAACTAGAATATCCAGCAAATTTGTTCTAAAATATAATAGAAAATGTTTCTTATCTCTACATAGTTTTGTTTTATAAATAGATTGCAAGCTACTAAAACTCTTTGCCCATTTTGTTGTTGACTGCAAATGCAGCAATATCTAAATGAAATACCTTGTCAGTTTCCTGCAGTGTCGGTAATGTGATCCACCGTGCCTGAAGCTTTCCAGGGAGGAGAATAGCTCAGCAGCCCAGCTTGTCCTCCCCTTCCTCCTTCTCTACCCCCTCCTTGTCTTTCTTTTTGCTTCTCGCATTTGTTCAGGCAGTTTCAGCACTTAGGAAAGGCACAGCGTGTGTTGATTAGGCTGCAATAATGCACAATGTGTGAATAGAAGAATGAAGTGCCAAAAATCTCACAAAACTTGCTTGCTTGCTCTGAAATTGAATTGGTGTAAATTCTGGGTTGTAGTTTGTCTCATAGTTTTGTGCTCTCACAATAAAAAAAGAAAAACAGCATTTGAAGTTTAAAAATCAAGAATGAACTTTAAACACTATAAATGACAACATGGCCTCTCTTCCTCCTCGAGCGCAGAGGGGATTGCATATGGTGTGTGTGCTCTCACTCGTGTGTGTATGTGTGGTGGTTTTGGGTTCGATTTACAAACTGTGGCTGTTTGTGTTCCAGCTCTTTGAGCATGTGTAAGGTATCTCTGCCATCAACTGTGCTTCACTGAGCTCAGTTCACTTCCAAGCTCTGTCTCCTTGGCCTCCTGAACAAAACGGCCCACACTTCACCCCATGCAGATCACCTCACCCCTTCACCCCGAGCTTATCACAGCACAATGTTTACAAAGGTGCTGTGCTCCGAACCAACTGGGAATGCTTCAGATCTGCCATCCTTCCTAAGCAGATCAGAAGATCTGTATTTATTTTTCTGCCTTTCTAAGCAAATAACCACTTATCACTTCTTTCCTGATTGAGTAATGTAACATAACTCATTCAATTAAGTTTCTATATCGCTCTATACAATTACATTAGGTATTAGATAATGTAACACATTACAAAAAAAGTCAACTTCCACTTTGATCCTAGTTATAAAACCCAGACTTATCTACTGGATTTCAGATTGAAAGGCCTGATTCATAACTCCACCGCTTTAAAGTCCGGTGGTGCCCTGCTTTACACTACGCTTTATATTGGACTTGGTGATGTGTGTGAAGATGGTTGGTCTTAAAGTAAACTGAAGACTGGATAGAGTTTGGAGTTCTGTAGCTAGTGAATCTGTAGAATGTTGGTGACCTCAGCTGACCCGGCTTTGACTTTGCATGTCTTTACATGTGGTGAAGCCATGTCCGGACATCCTATCACGGTGCCACGCTGGGATTCACAAATCAAAAATCCTGAACTGCCCTTCTAAGGAGTCTTTTGCCTAAATGTTACATCAATAAACGGTAGGCCTACAGCTTGCCTTTTCAAATCTTTCTGTGAACTTTAATGCTAATGTACGCTGACGATATTTCTCACAGGCATTTGTTTTAGCCTTGTGCAGCAGAAAGTGATGGAGAAGTGGCTGGACAGTTGAAATGGCGAGATGTAGGAGGAGGCACTGAGATGGAAAGTTCACTGAAAGGATTAGGAATTAATCCCCCTTAAGTTACCACAGGGTACTCCATGGAATGGGCTCTGCCACGATTACCCTCTGTGCCCCTGCTGTAATGTGTTGATGTTTATATTCAGATTAAAAGTCAGTCTTCTGCTATTAGCAGTTTTATTTTCTCTATAGTTTAAATTTTGTTTTGTTATGAGGTATACAACACCCCCAAATCATGCTTTTTTTTCACAGATTGGGTCTAGTAATGTTCACTAATTATTTAATACAGAAGACTCCAACGCCAATACAAAACAAAAATGATTGGTTTTGGATCTTTTTCCTTTGCTGTTCTTGCCTATGTCAGCGGGTCTTTTAAGAAACCCTTGCTGTTTCTCTCCCTACTATTTCAGCTGCCACTTTGATTCCATCATGCAAGACCTCTGTTGAGTTCACAACCCTTTGAAATGAGAAAAAGGACCTGTAATCCAGTTACTCAAGCTACAGCACGACTCCTCAGGTCCTGAGAGAAAACCTTCAGCACTAATCCTACTGTCATGAACAGAAAGCTCTGCTACCTGACTGTTTGTGGCAGCCATTCGATATATTCACTGTTTTAAATGTTGCTGCTGAGTGTCTGATAAAGGGAGGATCACAGAGAGTTGCATACTGGTTCTATTACTCGTGTAGGATTGGAAAAAATAAAAAAGACAATGTCAAAAAAAGAAGAAAAGAACATTTCTAGGCAAATACTTTCACAGTCTGTAAACTGGTAATGCTGGTGAATATTCAGATCTTGCTCTACAAACAATAGTTCAAGCATTGACACGTCTTCTTGAAAGTAGATTTCTGACATCTTAAGAGGATCTTGACTTTGTGAAGTAAATTACAAAAGGGCCGAACTCAACCTGTGGGATACAAAATGTATTCTGTTTGCTTTTAGCTTTAGTGGCTCTTGAGTCTCCTTCAGCTTGTAACAGCCCTTAGGTCCGGCTGCCTCGCAGGCTTTTGTAGGGGGAGGTTCTCAGCATGTTCACACATTGCTGGAAGAGCTGGAGTGTTTGTCTTTCACTGTGACCACAACACAAACAACTTCCCCCACAAATAAACAAAACATGAGGCAGGGGCCACAAGTGCAGCAGGATGCTGTCCAAGAAGCTCAGAGACAAAAAGTTTGGGCCGCCCTCTGATTTAAAAGCGGGGCTTTTTTTTATACGTGTAGACTTGATATGTATGCACATGCACTGATTTGCAACAGGAAGTGTTTCTTTGTGGAGGAATGAAGGTCGGTTTCATACCAAGATAACTAATCTGAATTTTTCTCCCATGATTACCCACACCTCTGAAGGCCTTTTCTATATATGTGCACCTTTGTGGGGGCCTCAACTATTTAAGGAAGAGCAGTATACAGGCAAAGGGAAGGGGGGGATGGGCAGAGAAAACACAAAACTTGCTGACACGGGGCATAACTTAATTTCCACGGTAGGGGGACAGCTGTGCAGAGTAATCTGCCATGGCAGCCCATTCAAACTTCAATGGTTCACTTGACCCACCAAGGAAAACTCAAACTGCATCCAGCCCCCTCCGATGAGTAGGCGGTGACTGGGCCACCATTTATAGGATTGTCTTAAAGAAACATACCCATCTCTCTTGTTATTGATAACAAACCCCTCCTCACAAACACACCCACACACTCATGCAGCCACGTCAGTGGGATTCTTAGCTAACTGGACATCTCAACAGGCCACATGAATTTTTAAGGAGCTCATGTTCTAGTCTTTTGGAAAAAATAATCTTAATTTCCACAACAATATGATGTGAAGCAACAAATTGCACTTACAAATATGCAGTGATCTTTGGATTACAGTAAATGTACATAGAAGTACAAGAAGTGTACAAAAAATAATACATTGGAAAAATATGAATAAAAACTGTCCCGTTTGCATCAATCTTAGCGTTAATGGGAAAGCTTGAAAGTACATTTCTGTATTTCTGTATTTTCCGTACTTTTCACTCTACAACCTAAATTAGCAATTAACTCCTAATTGTTTTTGAGCAAGCATTAAAATTAAAGCAAAACTAATTATTTAATTAGAAAAAAAAGTTATCTCCCTGAAAATGAATAATGAGGCCAAAGCATGGGCATTGTGAGGAGTTAGTAGTTTAGCTGTGGAAGTCAATAGGGGCTGGGGGTCTCACTCCATTAAACTGACCCCCAGGGCCACGTATTCATCCCTCACGCATTCATTTCCTCTTTTATGTTCTCTTGTCCTTTCAGCGGAGAGCAGGCAGTAGTAGAGCTTCACACAGAACTGCCCTGGTACAGACTGTAGGTCATAAATATGTTGGTTAGCTTGAGAGGCTTTGTTAACCTGAGTACAAACAGAAGCCCTGAAAGTTAACAGAAGAGCCAGGATCATAACACTGGTTACTGGTTGTGTCTCTCAACGTACTGTTACTTTAAGTCTTTATTTAAGTGTTCATAATCCTTCAGCTTTTTAG
Source organism: Alfaro cultratus (assembly GCA_903066825.1). Classification (NCBI taxonomy): domain Eukaryota; kingdom Metazoa; phylum Chordata; class Actinopteri; order Cyprinodontiformes; family Poeciliidae; genus Alfaro; species Alfaro cultratus. The sequence continues at coordinate 64,421 of CAEFZX010013230.1, read as the reverse complement.
TATTTGGTCACCTTTCAACTTAAAACTTCACCATATTTTATCAGCTATCCCTGCATGATGGCATGATGCTGCCACTAACAAATGTCATCCTTGAGATGTTGTGTTCAGAATGTTGTCCAATGTTAGTTTTCCTTCACATTTTGCTTGTGGGCCACAAAGATCAGGTTGGAACTCATTTAACCAAAACTCCTCCAGAGTTACATGAACCTCTTGGCTGCTTCTCTGATTAATGGTCCCTTTACCCAACCTGTTAGCTTAGGGGGATAGTTTTAGTCTTGCTAGGTTTTAAAAACAGATTGAGCATTGCTTTAAACTTCTCCAAAACTTTCACTCTAATTCTTGGTCTTTACGATGTTGTTTGCTCATAAATGTTCTGCAAGGCCATTTTCACACCTATAGTTTGTTTACTTTGGTCTGAATCAGTTTAGTTTGTGTACTTCTCACACAGAACAAAAATCTGTTACCACAATCCACATGGGAACATTCATTCTGTTTATTGGTCTGAGGTATGTGCATCAAATGTAAATACAAGGAACAGATTTTGAGCTAGTAGGAAACATGGAGAAATTAGTCACATCACTAGTTTATTTCTTTGTACTATTTCATGCAAAATTATGAGAAGTATTCTGAATAATTTTGAGAAGATATCTTTAAACTTTTATGAGAAAGATGCAGTTTGTTTTACTATATCTATTTTTTGTTTTTGCACCTGAGAGCACATGGTGTCAGTACGGTTGTTTTGGTGTACACCCTAGTGTAGTTGCAGTATTCACATCTTCACAAATGAACTGCACTAAGGGGGGAACTGAACTGAGTTTTTTTTAAACTAAACACCTTAAGGGTATCAATTTATAGTTATATTGAGAATAAAATAAATAATTTACTTATTAGATGACTTCTGAAAACAGTTGGGTACACAGGATTTTATTAAACAGCATTGGTTAATTGGCATTAAATATATATGTATGCCACACCTTTCAGAAGTTTTTCTTTTGATAAACTTTTTTTTGAAAAACCAGTATCTATGTTTAAGGGGCAAATATACTTTAACAAGGCACTTCAAGATGCTTCATTTTTATTGCAATAATTCTTAAAACATTGTTATTTTTTGTGTTGTGCATTTATTTGGACAGCATATAAAACAAAACCTGATCAAAACCTGCTTAAATAATACACATCTTCATATAGGGTGTTGGCCCAGTTCAGTTTATATACATATGCTGTTCAGTAACTGTAGGGTTTTTGTGTACTCACCAGATTAGTAAATGATCCATATAGGCTCAGTGTGACCTTCTAAACACTGCTTTTTAGATCGCTTTTTGTGCTGAGCTTCCTGCAGAGGCATTTGTAAACAGCTTCAAGTGAAATCCCCAGAGCAAACACATGCAAAAGCCTTCGACATGCCGCTCTTCACTCCTCTGCCGAAAGGAGAGGACATCTGCGTTTGAAGTCCAACAAGTGGCTGTAAAAGAAGTGCTGAGTGCAGACTGGAATAGGAAGCAATCACTTGATTTAAAAAACAGCAAATACAATACAAACAAACAAAACAGGGGTGTTTTTTTTAGGCGTTTCCTTTTTTTGTTCTTCTTGCTAATGCTTCATAATAAGATGCCAATTTATTTTATTTCTCCAAGCACAAAAAACAGGCAGCAAGAAGCTACTATTGCCTTTAAATATCTTCCCCACACCATCTCTGTCTGTCTCTGTGTTACATATGTTAATCCATACATCTCTAAATGTGATGAATTTCTAATAAACTGAGCTGACATGACTTGAACCCATAATGAATAATCCAGTTTAGGCACCAATAGCCGCACACACAATTGTGTAGTTTAGCAAAGCAACTGGTGATTCAGGGTCAGGAATAAAGCTCTCTTTGTGCTTCGCTTTATGATGAAGCAGGAAGGCTTTCAGACGCATCTGCATTGTTTTAGGGAGGGAGATTGAATCCATGAACAAGAAAACTGAAAATGCAGAACAGAGACGTTCCACTTCTTCTGCAGTTCCTCATTCTTGTGATTCTGAAAATAATCAAACTTTGCTCATCTTTGGGATTCATGTCTGAAAGAATGTAAACATAAATAGGTGCCCCACTTTTCCAGCACTGGTTTGTTATAAACAACGTGGTGATACGTAGTAAGAGAATGGGGCATGACTAAACAACTGAACTATGCAAAAAAGATAGTATAACTGATAAAGATCATAATCTAGTCAAAGTCAGGTTTATTTATTTTTGCACCATCCTGTTTACTCTTCTTTCAGCCCACAGATAAAAACCCAGTTCATGAGCCTCTTAGTGAAGACACAAAGTTGAGCGAGTCTTTTCTTGAATCGCTGATATGTCACATTAAGGACAGTGTAGAAACAGCACAGGAGGGCGGGCCGTGAAACTGGGAGTTCGTCATGTCTGGAGCTAGAAACAGGATTTGTGTGCTTGCATGTATGAATTGGGGGCAGGGGATGATCAGGAGTGAAAGTGAACAGGCTGCAGTTCTGGCAAGGTGGTGGGAGGGTTGTTTTTGTCAGCAAAGTAACACAGAGCAAAAAGACATGCACATACCAAGGAAATTGTGCTGATAGTGTCTTTGTACACAACTCCACAAGTGCTTTGAACAATAAGCAAGAGAAAAAGCCTCTAGCATACTTAGATTTTCCAAGTATGAAGAAAACATTACAGGTCTAAAAAGGCATCAATGAGTTTTAATCTGATAATGTAGATCAAAATTTTACTTAACTAAAATTCTGCAGAAACATCATCAAGTCATCCAGGATTAGCATCTCTTCATTAACAAATATTCTGTGAGGACATTTTCACACATCTAGTTTGTTTAGTTTGGTCCAAAGCAGTTGATTAGTTTGCTAACGTGTAACTTTTTTGGGGGTGTTTTGTTGCTTTCCACTCAGAGGAAACTCAAAGCGAACCGAAATCTGTCACCACAATACATGTGAGAATATTCAGCCTGTTTATTGGTCTGAAGCAGGAGCATCAAAAGTAAATACGGGAAGCAGAGGCTTTGATCTGAGTCAGTAAACAGGGAGAATTTAATCATACATTAGTTTGTTTCCATGAAAAGGATTATTAGAAGATGTCTTTAAAGTTGGTTTGGGATTTATGCTTTACAAAACAGATTCTAATGAAACCATGCACCATTTCCCTTCCACTAATCAATTATTCCCAACTTTTTGTTGGGAATTATAGATAAAATCCCCCTGAAAATATAATCAGTACCTATAAAATGAACCTTGGCTTTGATTGTATAAAATATGCAGAAGGAGGGTCAGATATAACACTGTAGTTATTTTAGTTACTGCATTCAGAACTCTTTTAGTGCTGGTTCATATGGTTACTATGCATAATTCCTGCACTTGTATCTGTACTTCTAACAGCTACTAAAACCCATGACACAACACAGTGGAGAATTTATGAATGTCTGTTTGACTTGGAGTCGTGTGAATATTTAGCAAAACAGTCAAACATGAGGCTCCAGAACTGGATTTGCAGAGAGAAAGATGTAAATATTTGGATTAGAGACCAACTTGTGGATTCAACTCTGAGATGACATCATCCACACTGTGAAGCTATTTTTCTCCACACTTTGACAGCGACATTCAGTCTTAAGGCAGTTTCTGTAGTTGTAGTAGCATAAGGTCTTCCTCAATGTGTCTTTGGATTTATGAGCCACACAATCACTTCCAGATTTTCAAAACAAAATGTTGGAAATAAAGTTTGTATATTTGTTAAATGAAAATGATGCTGTGTGGTTTGGGAATAAATTACTCCCCTCCCTTTCAATTATTAGCTGCGAATTGCATCAAAAACACAAGTTTACAAAGCTTTGCTGTATTCGTGTCACATTTTCTGTGCTTTTCTTCACTCATTTGTTTTTCACCTCCCTGCTGGCCACTGAGCTGAATAAATTAACTGTTCTTTGTCTGATTATACAAGTTTTTCTTCTGCTTCTGAGGTGAAACCAAAAGGGCTAAAAATGTCTGTGCTTGTTGGAGTAGCTTTGCATAAAGCAGCAAATTATCACGGATCTAAGAACTGATTAATTTCTCTGTAGCCGTTTCGTTTTACATCTGTCTCTGACTGGCATATCAGTTTCCAGTGGGTCCTTGGCCTTTGTTTGGGGCAAAGGAAACAACAGCTGTTGCTTTCACAGGATTTTCTAACCCCAGGTCCTTGGAAAGAAATTAAATCTCCCTCTTTTCTCTGTTTTTATTTTATTTTTTTCTCATTTGAAAAAAAAAAGTGAAAAGTACCCTTAACAGGAAGAAGCACGTCAACACCAGTTGCACATTTTTTTTGTTCCATTGGTGACACCTGTAGTCTTTAATTCATTTTATCCCTCTGATGTACAGAAACACTGCATGCACTATCATCTCTCTCTTCATCTTGGAAAGGGGATGAAAACGGACAGAAACTGACATATTCTGCTCCTTCTTTCACCTGTCTCATTATTAGCAGTGATGAAGGACACGCTCAGAATTCCCCCCAATTATTGTGTCTGAGAGCCGCCTCTTGCCCTGCATCCACCTGTTGACAGAGCTGCTAAATGAGACCTGGGCAGGAATGTTAATCATAGAATCTGACATGTTGGTGGAGATTTGGCCTTCAGCCTCCCGCCGGGCCTCTCGGACAGGTGGCTTTTTGAACAGATATAATATGAGGAGTTTGGAGAATTGTGAAAACATAGAATTTTTTTTTTTATTATTGTTTTTGGACATAGCAATTATATATCACTAAATGTAAGGTTTGGAATAAATCCTTTAGACAATGTCGGTTTTGAAAATTGAGGAAAAAATCCTGAATCAGTGTAGCATAAGCGATGTAAATTCGAGCCATGTAAATACTGCGGTGTTTAAGTTGCTTTTCTGGTTAAAGTGCCAAAACAATCGGTGAAAAAGATCCATTTACTATCTCCACAAAGAGATCAAAGATTTGTATACATTTCCATCTGAATATTCTAGTTCCTGTTTGATTGGTGGATGATTAAAGGCAGACCAGATTTCATAAAACTGTGAAATTGCCCTGCCATTTAAACGGATACAAAACCTCAAATCTGCTTACAACTTCAATGGTGTTAGCCAACTGTCGTTGCACAATACAAGTTTGTTTAGTATCTTGTCTGTGACTTTCCCAACCCCTTTTTCGATGACTACTCTATTAGTTAAACCTGTCAGTGTAATAGATCAACAACCCAATAACAACTTCCTGTTTTACTCCAAAATGAGTCTCAGGGACGCTTGGTGTAGAGATAGAACAGGTGTCCCATGTAAGGAGGCTCTTTGACATGGCCTTCCAAGGTTGGACTCCTGGCCTCCAGACCTCTGCTGCATTTCTCTGTGGCTTATCTGAGTAAAGCACCAATTTTTTTTTACAAAGATTTAGTTTGTAAGGTTATTATAAACTAAAAAGATCTGAATACACCCCGACAACTTCAGATGCCTTCTGGAGAAAAGACAGAGTTATTTTGCAACAATGATAAGTAGTATATTTGGAGCAGTCAAGGAGAGGCTAGTGGTGCACTAGACACAGTGCTTGGAATTACATGTGCAGTATGTTTCAACCTTTCAACTTCATTTAATTTCTGAAGATGTTACAACATCTACATGTTAACTTTAAATCAAGTCCTCTAACCCCACATGGAAACTATTAGATGTTCAAAAAGGCTAATGAATGATGTTGATCTAAACTCTGATGAAAATGTATGAACTATGCTTGAAAACCCTGAAAAGATTTGCTTTAATTAGCTTTACTACTTATGATGGCAAAAATGTAGAACACAATTGTGTTTTCTGTGTAAAGGTTTAAATGTTTTCTTGAAATAGACTTGATGAGCCTTTTCTTTGAAGATTTGTTTAAAAAGCTGTGAAGAATTTGTGATTCTTTCCTTCTCTGTGATAAGAGATCCAATAGATTTTGAAGAACTATCCTTTTTTGTCACAATTATTGCAGCGTTATACCTAGAAAGCTGCTGCCAGAGACTGGCATTGTATGATGAAGTGAGACGGGCAAATTTATCTCATAATTCAAGCAGCCTCAGGGCACAAAGGATCATCAAACCAAAACACAAACTAATTGCAGAGCATTTTCATCCAGGTTCAGCAGATGATCTGTTTGATGTGTCTGTGTGCAACATGTACATGATGTGTCATCATTTTAGGGGGAAACCACAATGTTTTATCTTGTCATAAAAAACCAAGCCGAGCATGCTTGGTAGTGGTTAACCAGCATTAGGGAAATATACTGTTATAAAAGGGTGGAGAAAACAATTACATGAAATAATAAAGATCAATATTTGTCTTTAAATGTTTTATTCGAAGGCAGAAGCATTCAAAGGCCCCGACTCTAAGTCAGAGAAGCAGAGCCTGGAAATGAAGTTGAAGATCCTTTATACGTTTCACTGTTAACCACAAACAACCGGGAAAAAACTCAACCCATCAGTAATAGAAAAAACAACTTGATACACAGAAACACATAAACTCTGCTCTTTGTGTTATCTGACCTTTCAAATGCACAGGTCTGCTTCTTGGACTATGCGCTAAAATTCTGCTTGAATGCATAAACTTTCAAAAGAAACAAACAGAAATGTCTATAAAGTAAGAACACTCATGTATGTATCTATCCTGCCATTTCAATACCATACTCATGAGCTGAGCTCAGACTAAACATTAACAACCTTAACTTACTGCTAGTGCATTGTAGAGTTCAGCAAGGTGCAAAATAAAAACAATAAAAAAGTTAAACAGGAAAAATATTAGAGAGACATATTTGACTATGTCAAAACAATGAAAAATGTGCAAACTATGATTGTTGCAGCAATCAGCTATTAACCATAAAAAAACAGCTGTGTGACAACATTCTTAAGAAAAACTGCATTTGAGTGACAACCTGAAATAGTTAATTTCCCTTCCACCTTAGGAAGAACCAGGTTCACACATCTTGGAAGCCTCGACTGGATCCAGCCGATTTAGCAGCAGATGATGCTAAACCTGAGCTAATGAGAGCAATAACTCTCTGTAATTCATTGTGTCTTCTGTTTGATGGATGAGAGGGGAACCTATTTCTCCCTTACACTGTAAGTGTGTAAACTGGCCTGCTGACTGCCGTTCTGCCGTTGTTCGTTATATGTTGGAGTCACACTGCGTTTGCTGAGAGATGAGGTGTGCAGTCTCCTCAGCAAAATGCATGCGAATGTTGATTTTTCTCTGAAACTCCTCTTTGTTGGAAATAGCAGCAGGGATGGTCTTTGCTGGCCAATGTTACACTAAGTTTGTCATGTCGGATCTTCTGTCTTTAGCACCACTAGTAGCAAAATTCTTATACAAATTTAGAAAACAATGCTAACAGTGTCCAAACCAGAAATTCTTGAAACGTCACAATGCTTCTAAAATAGCTCTGATGAGGAAATAGGATCTCTCTGTTGATTTAATCTGCCCAAACTTAAATGAGGCGACATACATGAGTTTAGACAAAATTCCGCTCATATTTATATATATTTCTTTAATTACAGGCAGAGTAATCAGCATTTGCAGTGTTTGCATCATGCACATAGTGTAAATTGTACCATCATCTGGCAGAGGTAGTTCTGTTACTGAAGAAAAAGAGGGAGAAAGTGACCCCACCATGCTGCTTACTTACAAAAAACAGGTAAGGATGTTACAGATGATAGAATCGATCCTCCAGATTTTCCAGTGAGCCATGCCTGATGTATATAACATCTAGTTTGTCAAATAAGTGTGTATGTATGTAAGCTCTTTAAAAATGTATTGGTACTTTTTTAAAAGTCAAAATACTAACTGTAAGATTGTAGAGCATTGTTTCAACTCTTGTGTCCCAGGAAAAGGTTTATAAACAGAACTCAACTAAATTAATTTTGTAAAGACATTTCCCTCTTCATTGCACAATGTGGGTGAGGCACACTGAGGAATCTCTGCCCTGCTCAGCTGTTCCACAAAGAGTAAGACAATAGAAGAGGTTTGGGTTGGGTGTAAGTAAATGGATGCGATTTTGAGCCATTTCTTCATATTTACTCTTATATTATTGGAAGTTAGTACTGCATATGTCTACAATTGCTTTGTAAAAATCACAACCTGACTTGACTTTTTTTCTTAGATTGTAAATTATATTTATTCTGTCACGCATATTTTTTACATTTTCATTGTGTCATTTTAAAGTCATCAAATGAAGTTATTATAAAGCATTCTTTGTTGTTATTGTTTTAACCAATATTTATGCATTATTTTAATATTACACTTTTGAACAATTGCATTACAATTCATATTTTCAGTAAATTGTTTGTGGTTTTACAATATGCAGTTTGAGATACTTTTGAATCTATGAAAGACACCCAATACATTCACACAAACTTGCTCATTTGAGGGTTTCAGGAGAAACCCCCCAAAAACTCAAGACTGATTTTTAAAAAATTAATATAACTTTGGTCACATCATTGTCAGCCACTGGACTAGAAACAATAAATTGCTCCCATTTCTTTGCATCTTTATGGTTAGTCCTCTTTTTTCAGCAACTTATGTCATTTGAGTAGTCAGTCTTAATTTCTGGATACAAACAAGAGAAGTCACTATAATTAGTGCACATGCTAATCAAACTGTTTTAGGATTAACTAAATCCATTACCAGCTGACATGTCAGTACTGTCATTCTAAACATTAAAACAATAGTTTTCATGGCTTTTATTTAAATACACTTTGTGTAGCAAACCATTAAGAGCTTCCAGTTTTTATTTCTCCAACACTTAACTTCAGTCTTATGAGCATGCAAATTTAAATTTTGTGTTAACTGTTTTTGCTTTTACCCTTATTTCCAAATATTATATTTTGACTTTTTTTTTTTTTTTTTACCACCAATTCAAACTCAAAGGATTTTAAATTATATTTTAAACTCGAACAAAATGTTCCAAGTAGAAGTTTCATAACTTCAAGTTACTGAAATTAAAACCTAGACAATATGAAACCTTATCCTCCTCTTTGTCTCAAGCCAAAAGTCGTATAACAAAAGCGACGGGTTGGTTTTTTGAGCTGGAACATCCCCCCTGACACCCAGCCTGCCCTCCCTCTTAAGCACCAGAAGAGCTTCCAGGATCTAACGCTCTTAAACAAACAAAACCTCAATAGGAGAAGAGCAAAGGCCACAAAGCTACATTCAACTTTCTAATGTTCTGCTTGTATAATCCCAGCCCATTGGATAAAATCTTTTGTCACCATGTTTGTCTTTTCAGCTATGTCGAGGATATTTTAGATGTTTGCTTTGCAGCCATCCAGACACGAGCCATTATTTGTGATGCTTATTTTAGTGAAGCCTTGCCTCACGTTTTAAGCAAGTACATGCAGTGCAATGTGGATTTAGCTCATCAAAATTCCTTTCCTGCTAATAAGCAGCTTTTTGACACTCACAGTTTATGAACAAAGGAAACCATGTTAATGATACTCAGCTGAATTAACTTTGATCAAATAAAGTGACCGCAACATGAAACCCAGCTTTTCACATCCAAACCACTCTAAGCTCAAAAGCAGTTATCATAATCTTTATCTCCTTATAAACTTTGAATATACAGCAATGAGAGATTTCAGCCCTCAAGACTTTTGTGCTTTTTTATTAAGCATTATTGCTTGGAAAATAAAAGAATAAGCAATGATGTAAAATCTCTCGTGAGGAAAAACAAGAATTATAAAACCATCAACACAAAATTAAGTTGTTGCAAATAAGTTTGGACAAAATTACCTGTTTCTGTTAGAATAAAAAAAAATCCAATTAACTGTTTCTTAATGGTTTATATCCTTTAAACCATTAAGAAGTCTTCCTTGGTAATTAAAAAAGTACTAGTTCCACTGGGAGATTATTTCAATTACAGCATGGGAAAAATGTGTTGTTATATGTCAAATAATTGAGGAATCATAGACTTAAACCAACCTCCAAATAATTTGGTGAAAAGTTATTTGTAAGTTTTGTCTCATTTCAAGACATTTGCACTAGGAACTAGACCAAAAACTGTTACTAAAACATAGTAACAGTTTTAATAAATATGATCATACATATTAAATATAATCATGCAAGGTATATAATGACCAAACCTACAAAGATATAAAATGGCGAAGGGGCAAAATGACCATCACTCAGTCTGAGTGGTCGTCAGAAAAATAAATCACCATGTTCCAATGCTAAACCCAGTCATTCTAGTTTAACACATGATATACTTTTTCTCTTACATATAAGCTCTATAACTCTGAACTTCAAACTTTGCAACACAATGATTTATATGACATTGTGTTGCACAATAGATGTGTTGCAACAGTCCGTCCTGTAATACCAATCATCCCCAGTGTAAATAAAAATCTGTTGCGAAAATAATGTTATGACAAAGTTTTCACTTGAACCGCTGGAAAGTATTTGTGGTAATATTTGTGTAAGATATTTGCTCTTATTATTTGACCTACTGGTTATTTATTGTGGACTTACGGGATCATCCAAGGCAAACAAAATTATTTACAACAACTGTTGCTGGAGAATTTACTACCTTAGTTTTCTTGCCCTCTCCATGCACCTTTGAGGGGAGCTACTCCAAAAGTGATGCAGAAATACAGTTAAATACAGTAGGTTATGCTACAGTCATTGGTCTGCTGTCTACTAGAAGTAAGACACAGTATTTTACATTATTCCCTTGTAAAGCTGAAGTATGTAACTTTTGTAAAAAAAAATATTTTTTCACATATTTGTCACTATGTTGTGACAGTAAGGCATGAAACAAATCTGTGAAAAAACAAATTGCACCTCTGCTTTCTCCTAGTACTTCTAGTGCTAACTAGAAACAACTAGTCAGAGTCAGGAGGAGGGTCTTAGCGCAGTAAATCACAATCGTGTGTGGTGCTGCTCATCCCTCTTTTGCCTCGCTCCGACCTCTCTGAGGCTCTGTGGCTTCTTCCTGATAGCAGAGCCTGTAGTAAATGCACAAGCTAGTTAGTGCTGTAGTGGTAAGTTGCTTCCCCACCATTAACACATTCAGTAGTGAGTATATGAGGTTGATTGACAGCACTATGGCTCTGATTGGTTGATTTTGGTTGGGAGTGGTGCATTTCTTCAGATAGAAATAGTAGCTCAGGGACAAAGTAGAGGATTTTGATCTTTTCACACATTATCAGTCTCATATTATACTGTCAGGACATCAAGTCAAGTCAAATTTTATTTGTATAGAGCCTTTCAGCAGCAAGGCATTCCAAAGTGCAGAACATAGTAACAGTTTTGATAAATATGTGAAACACACACACACACACACACACACACACACACACATATATATATATATATAAGTTATGTATAGTAAAGTGCATAGTAACTAACATCTGAATTCATGCCTAGTAATTTTCATGAAGTATCATTTAACATTTTTTTTTTAGCAAACTCAAATAAAATGCAACACATGAAAGTCATTTAGTTTTGCTAACCTAACCAAGATAACATGTACCCTACAGTCTGCTGACTGTGCTCAAATGTTCATGGTAGGAAATTGAAAACTTACTCATACAAGTTGAGGAGGCGGAAACTAAAACAATTCAGTCTGGCATTTGGAAAGCCTACATTCAAAGCCTGAAGGGGTTAGTTTTTTTTTTTTTTTCTTTTTTTGTATTAACTTGCATTTTTGCTCAAAGAACTGCTCATAAACTTTGGCTGGCACAGAGTCCCAAAGCCAAATCATGTTTCAAATAGAGAACGACATCCCAGTTTGTCTCGACAGTTTTGACTAGATTTTGATTTATTATCATGCTGGTTTAGATCTTGCTATGCACATAATTCATGGCTTAGGTATTGGACTTTATTGAAGCTGAATAATGTATAGCATATTTCTGAACATATACAATTCTTCCTTTGATCATTTCAGCTCAAGTTCAGACACTTTTCTGAGTAAAACTTTGCAAATGCTGGATCTACAGGTTCCTGCTATGATGTCCATGCATCAGTTTTCAAATTAAAGATTTTCAGAAGTCATCTACTGTAATTTGAAATCTGAGTCTTCGTGTGTCTAATTTAATTTCAGTTATTCTCTGAAAATCTGAAATTGTTGCGTAATGACCAAAAAGCTTGAAAAGCAGCACAACAGTCATAGTTTATAAATCACTATTTTATTCTCTACATTTAGTACTCTTCAATTCACTAACTTCTTAACTTCTAAATGTTTTCTGAGCTGAAATGCGTATAGTAGATATTATCAACCTCCTCAATTAAACATGTTGCTGTTGAACCAGTTCTTGTGAGACCCAAATTCTCTCCAAATAACTATAGACCCATTTATAAAGTATTTTATTCCCAAACTTTAAAAAGCAGTATGGCTAACCAACTCATTTATTTTCTGGGACAACAAAAAACTTTAGATAAATACTAATGTGGATTTGTAAAATGCATTAGTCAGAAACAGCATTGCTGAAAGGGTCCAGAGACATCATGATGGCTGCAGAAAATGGGAAATTTAGTCTTGCTAGACTTTGAAGAAGCCTGGCCATTCCCTTCCTGTGCTACTCCGCTCGATTCAAACCTCGCTTACATCACAATCTGTTCTTTCTCTCTTTGACTTGAATTCCCTCTGGTATATTTTGTACCCAGTCAATCAACGAACAGAAGGAGATGTTGTGAGCGTCAGTTTTTCTGTGCTGTTTTAGATTTGTAGTTTAGCAATGGTAGTGGAGGAAGTGAAGGAAGCTGTTCAGCTCATGTTGGCCACACTTTCAAATATTGAATTAATACTTTCAAATATTGAATTAATATCAACAGCCGCTTCATTCAGCCCGGCTCTTCTCTCTTCGCTGTGGAGGATGGTTGTTTACACAGGGAAGACAATTTCCGGTAACCTTAATAGCATGGCACCTTACATAAATCATGGACAAATGTTAGCGTAATATTTAAAACATCAACAAAATCCACACCTCCAGGAAGCAATTGTTTCTGGATAGCCAATAGCCCAGACCAGCTGTATGAAGTAAAGTGTAGTACAACAGGCTGGTTTTTTACCAGGCTAACCTTTAAAACAGTCCATCAAACCATCTTCACTAACACACTTCGACTGGTTTGGATCTCTATAACTGTTTTAGAGTGGCTTAGACTTTTTTCCCCTGTCCCTCTGCCTCATACAGAAAGTACCAAAGGACAATTGTTGGCTAATAAGGGCCACATATGTTTATTTTTTTCTTTCTACATGTGATTAGTATATTTTAAAACTTGTGGCAGGAGAAAATGGTTTTGGTCAGATGAGTGTCTGCATGATGGGGAGGAAGTGAGTATCTCTATTGTTCCAGCAAGTGCGACAAGTTGGGCAAATGAAAATGGGTCAGCTTATATCTATCTGGATGCTATTAGTGTCGCTAAATAATACATTTTTCTAGTAATTATTATATTAAAAATATCTATTATCTTGACCATTTTTGTGTCTATGAGATTTTCCTTTTGACTAATTAAAGAAGAACAGTTACTATTGATTTCTTTTTTTTCTCTAATGATTATGTTTGGTTTTTTTTTACAAGCATTCAAGTTTGTTGTTTTCCTAAAAAGTGAGGCTGGGTTTTGAACCAAACACCTTCTTGATGGGAGGCCACAGTGCTAAGCACTTCACCACAGTGCAGCCAACAACATGGACTTATGGACTAATTTACGTTATCATCTTATTGGGTATTTTGAACTAAAACTAAAATACAACTGTTTGTTCAAACTTGAACTGAAACTTTGCTTTGTGAACAACTAACTGAGGTAGAAATGAATGTTGTCAGATATCGAGACAAATGCATGTCTTGAAAAGCAGCTGCACCCTGAGGCCTCAGCAGACCCTCCCAACTGCTCTAATTGCACATTAATTAAAATAGTTCAGTTGCTCGAAGAAAAGAATATTGCAGTGATAGTTCAGGGTAGCACCAGAGGAGAAGGGCTGTGCTCTGGGACATCATGGGGAAGGATTTTATCTATAGCTCTATTCATGAAGAAATATTTCTCTCCATTTGTCAGAGGGCTGTTTCCTCTGTGAGCTCAGCCAGAAGATAAGAGAGATGACTAAAGCCAGGAGACAAGCTAATGGGGGAAGAGCTTTCCCATGGCCAACCAAACCACTAGCAGCTGGCCATCTGCAAAAACACTACAAAGTAAGAAAAAAACATTTTCCCGACATGTTTAAGCCATCACCAGACTACGTTTCACATTTCTAACTTTTTTAATATTTTGGTTTATACAGTAATAACTTTGTGGCACTTTTTGTCACAGTTTCTGTCATGGTTTCAGTTAAAATTGCAGGTTTAGAATCACAGAATGGGAAGACATTATTTGGAAGTTCACCATAAATAACTCCTTATTAATAGTATGACATAAAACAACAAATTTTTAGCCTACAAATATCACCGAAATAAATACATTATTAGGAAGCAGTTGTAGATTTAAATCAATTTAAAATAAAACACAACATAACAGTAATTTATTTTAAATATTTACTTCTTTAAAATACACAGTATTTAAATTAATTGTCAATAAAATCAACAGTGGCAAAAAGTTATTTACTTAAAAGATGTAAACTGCAATTTGCATGCCAATACATCCTGTACCTCTTAAAGAAAACAGAGGTTGAGTGTGAATCAAACATTAGATGTCTATATTTCATATCTACATATTAGCATATCATCCCCTCCTACTGTGTTCACTTATGAAAATCTTTTTTGCACCCATGTACTTAAACCATGGCGTATTTTAATAAATTATAGGCTTTTTCTGCCTCCGTAGTTTGGTAGACAGAATAGGACTCGATTAGGGTTGTCAAATTCTGACCAAACTAGAGCGTTTAAATTAAACTTTCCCATCCTTGACTGTGGTGGCACTGAAAATGCCAAAAATGACTCAGTTCTTCATGTCAAGGAAATTTGATATTTTCTTCTTCAGTCTTCAGATCTTCAATTTTCCTGCTAATTATCTTAAAATCATAACTGTTTCTGTGAGTGCTTACAAGCAGCTGTATTTCACATTTTCATCTGACCATATTTCTGTCATCTTGTTCGTCTTTCTCACTCCGTGTCCAACTGACAAAACATTTCTTAATTTGTTTTGATTACATCTACCCACAATCCCCTGATTGTAGTCTGTTTTCTGCATTTGGTTTGATCAAAGCACACCAAAAATATATTTTTTTGAAGGCAGACTAGTGGTTGCTTCCTTGAAATGTATTGTTTTATTGAAGGTTCGCACAACAACACTTAAACTAAGCTTTCCAATCAAATGACTCTGCAAGACTGGTGTAAATGCACCGAAAAGGATAAATGGTATTACAAATGGTTAAATATTGCATGTCATGTACTTTAATTAAACTCTATAATATCTGAGACTTTCATATGTATATGTTGATGTTCTGACTTCTGGTCACAGTTTGGACTAGAGGTTGGTCATTTTGCACCATTTTTAGTCATTTTTCAGTTGCTAAAAATGTCACCAATTCTGGTTGCCATCAACATTTCATACTGACCATGCATCAACTCAGGCACATCTACAGACACTCTAGGTGGGATGTCATTAATTAGAAATCCAGAAATTTAAATGGATTTTCTCTGCTTCATTCAAGATAAACTGTAAGGAATGAATCTAATAAATAACATCTGAATGCAGGCGTTCAGGTCAGGGGTTATTATTTCTCCCTTTCACAAATTGGTGAAGGGGTGCAATGAAAAGCGACTAAAATGTTTTTGTAGATTAAACTTTTGATTGCTTAATATGTATTTTATTGTTCCATTTCATGTCAAAGTGCTGTAGGTGACACCCTACCACATAAAATCAGCTGTACAAGAAAAGCTCTGCACTGATTACAAGCCAATAGAAAATTAGTAATGACCTTATTTCCCCCAAAATTCCACCATAGCTAAACGTCAAAGCCCTGTAATATCTGAAAAGGCAATTAGAATTTAAATACTGATTAGAGAGAGAGTGAGGATGGAAAAAAAAATCTTGTAAGTAGCCACGCACACACACGCACGCACTCACACACATACATAAACAGAGTTTTCATGGCCCTAGTCAAAGCCACCGCCGGAAAGCTTGTGGTCTGCGAGAGAAAAAATGTCCATAAACACGAGTGTGGGTTTGCCTTGGCTTGAACGTGTAACTGTCTCCGTCTTCGCTCGGTGTGTAAATCTTTTCTGCCTGGTGCTCTGTGAATCTGTGCATAGCCTTAAGCAGCATTTCTGAGCCAGCACGCTTTTTCCCTTCCCCAACAACATTGCAGCGCACAATTGTTTCAGTGTTCCCCGTTTCTGCCAAAGGCTTCCAGCCAATATAGGGATGGAATATAGAGTCATACGCCAGACAGAATGAGGGCCATGGCTGTTTCCTCTGGCGCTGAACCGTGCATAAGGATTGATCATCAAGGCGCTGAGAATATTTCTGCGCTGCATCATGTTTCATGTGAGCTCACTGCTACAGACCTGTCCTTTAGCTTTTACTTAAATCTGCTCTCACCTCTGCTCTTTCACCTCTTCCCTGAGAGTTGCCGTTTACTTCCTGCTTCGCTACATTTGAATGATTCCGATTCAAATATGAATTCTAAGTGGAAATGAAGCTGCGGTTCATCAGTGGTTTATCTTTTCTGTGACCACTGTTAATTTTGTGGGAAAATCAAACCACAGTAAAGTCCATTTATGAAAAAATAAATATTAGGGCAGGCAAGACACTGAAAATCTTTCATCCAGAGAAACCAGAGAAAAACTTCAATTCCCAGGTTGATGGGGGTTGTGGGTACACCACCAGAAGAAGGATGAAGACCTCTCCATGTTTAAACTTTTACTGTGTTAAATGTAATGTGCTGCATTTTATTGTTACCAAAGAGGTTTTATGCAGTTTTTATGTTTCATTTTAATCAAGTATGAGTAGGAAAATCAGTTCAACACTTGAACAAAAATAAAGTTTTTTTCAGGGAAAAATAAAGTTTTTAAGCACCAGGCCTGGTTTGGCATTGGAGTTAGTATTGCAGAAAAAAAAGTTTTATTTTCTCACCACAGAGCTACATCATTAAGTCATTTGTTAGGAAGTTGATCCTATTCACAGCTTGTGAGAAAATGTGAATCTTCCAGTTCTTTTGTAGTTCCTTTTTGTTGTTTTATTATATTAACATCTGACCTAGTTTAAATAAGTTAAACCCACAACTAACAACAAGATTATGACTAAAATGGGATAAACAGTTGTCCATGACTGAATTACAGTTTAGAAAAATCTGACAATAGGCTGCTCCTTGCAAGTGGGAGATGTCAGACTTAGTATGGTTCCCCAAGATGGACCCATTCCACCAAAGATTTGTGGGTGGAAGTTTTTTTTGTTTCTCAAGTTTAATGCAGAAATTCACATGATGTGTAGCTGAAAATCTCACAACATGCCCTACAATAGGTCACAAAGTTAAGTACTCTTAGAAGCATAAAGAAACTATAAAGATGAGAGTTGGTATGTTGTTACAAAGCATCAACATTGTCTTAAAATTTCTCTGAAATTCCTCAAAATGTATCTTTGTATTTACTGTAAGGTAAGTGGAGTTGCTCATCTTGTAAAAAGTATTCAGACCCAAATTTTTACATATTTTGTCAGTACAAATGTTTTACTTGTATTTTATTTTTATACAATACCTTTGTGCGTTTGCAAAGTATTCTGAAGTGAAAGGAAATTGATACAAGGTGTCAGTGGGGTATTTCTCCAGAGATGGAATTTTTCTGACTATTCTTTCTTGCAAAACCACTCAAGCTCAAGCAAATTGAATTGAGAGAATCTCAGAGCATCAGCTTTCAATTCTTGGGATAGATTCCTATTTGGATTTTACAGGGCCACTCTAATAAATATTGTTTGAGCTCATCCCTTTAGTTGTAGCCATGGCTCCATCTTTTGCTGGGAAAAGACCATCCCCTCAATTCTTTTGCATCTTAAACAAGTTTTTACTTGCACAACACAGCATGGTTCTGCCTCCCCCATGTTTTATCGTGGTGATTTGCAGTTTTGGTTTACAGCCACACACAGTATTTTACATTTCTGTAAAAAAGTCCTTTCATTGCGGAAAACTCCAAGTATGTTTTTCTTTGGCAATCTATTTTCTCCCCTTAACTGTGGATCTCTGAAGTTCCTGTAAGGGCCTGGTTGCTTTTCTCATTATTGGGAGACATAACTCATCAGCATTATGTTCTCATTCTTATTGCATGAAGAGTAATATTCAGGATACAATACTACTACGATTAATTGGTCTATTTTGCAATCACACTCCAGCCTTTGGATTTGGAAGGTAGCGAAACAAACCACTAACTCTGTCTTCTGAGTTACAGCTAGCAATCTGTACTGTTTTGTAATTTCCTCTATAATGTTGACAAGAGCAGTGTTTATCTATAAAGACTACTTCCTAGCTTTGAAATGTGTCAATACGACATATTGTACAGTATGTTCTTTCCAAAAGAAGGGCTCATTCAGTGACATCATGTAAATTCCTGTGTTGGTGTATCATTTACTACTGTCAGCTCTTATAATTCAGAGGAGGTAAACTGCCTGATATCACAAGTGACGACCTGTTGATATGTTATTGCCGCAAAGCAGTTGCTAGGAGCCTTTTTAGTCAGCAGTTAATTTCAGACTCAAGCCAAGGGTGGGTGTGACGGTCCAAATGACTCGGAGGGTTTGACAACCCAAGAAAGCCAAGAAAGTGTGAGAGAGAGAAAATCCAAGGGAAATTCTGGGATAGCATGAGAGATTCCTTCAGCTGACTTTATTTTTATGGATGGTAAACCACAGTATACAAACAAAAAAAAGAAAGAGAAAAAGCACATAAATTGTTCATGGAGTACCATTTTAAAAGCCCAAACCCTAGAAGCAGCTCTGTTGCAAGCCTCTAACATGGCAAAGATGCAGCAGACGAATCCTTTAAGCAAACCTCTGAAGATTTGGAAATTATGCAATACTCAGAAACCTAGTTTGAGTTTTAACTGGACACAAACAAATATGTTTTATTACACAATTTTTTAGGTACTTTTCTCACAATGAAGCAGCAATGTAATTTTTTTAATGTTCAAATACATAAACATTACATTGTAGCATTTGTTAGAACAGTATTCAATCCAGTTTTTTGACTTTGATATGATAAATCAGAAAATGTTTTTGAGGAACAGAAGGGATCAATCAACTACAAAAACTTTAAAGATGTGTGCTGAGATCCAAAGGTTTCTGGTACAACTTCACCAACATTGCAGGTGCAGGAAGTGAGACAAAGAACTGGTGAGTTGAAGGCTCCAACGATATCAGTAGTACTGAAAAACTTGGATGCTGGTCATTTTGCCCAGTTCTTCTGAAGTTGTGGCCATCCAGCAGTCCACTTTATGGGACATGAAATAACTTGTTGCCTTGGGACGCTTCACTCTGAGCAGATCTCAAGCTGTACCCACTGGGAGGGACATTTTGTACCCACTTAGAAAACCAATTATTAAAAGGAATTTTTCATACTCTGCTTGTAGCTTCTGAAATCAAATGTGGTTACATGACTCCAATAAATAATATCTGCCAGCAGGGCATTGCTCAATTTTAATTAGGTCTTTTAATTTACATTTGTATAATAGTCGTATTTCATAATATTCTGCTGATTTATGTGAGGATGAGGCGACAACGAGTGAAAACAGTGTTATAAAGTGTTCAGACAGAAAGCGATATCCCATTAAATTATGTGCAGCATTTAAACATGACTTATTACTGTAATTATTATTGTTATTATTTTTACATTGAAACGTTTGGAGCAGAACCTTTGTATTTGTTTTTTTCTGGTAAGCAAATAAATATAACATACTAGCGACATCTGCAGACAACAAAACAAAAACACTGTTTGGAAGCTGGAATAGACTATTGTTGTGCACAAGTTGTGCAAAAAGAAGAGGACCTATAAGCTTTTAAACCTAAAATACCATCTCAGTGCAAAACATCAGCAATAAACAAACAGCAGTGAATGTTTATTGCCGATGCACATCTGTGCAGCAAGCACAGATGTCCCCGATGCTAATGTCTGTGTCCACAGTCCAAATTTCTAAGGAAATATTTTTTCAAAGAAGTTACAAGAACGTTCCAAGGTTACTAAAAAACTTAAAAAGGGTTTGTACCAATGTGATGGATGAATATCCTAATTAACATAATAAAAACAATAAATATCTTTGTTCAGCTCACATCACAACATATTAAATAATGTAGCAGCACAAAGGGATTTTGAATTGAAAATGTTGCCTACTTTGTAGAAAATGTGAATAATTGTGATTAATTAGTTAATCTCAAACCAGTATAATTATTCTCCTTTCACTTCTAACATCAACAATATATTGTGGCCCACAAAACTTGACCTCAGTAGATTTTATTTCTCTTTCTTTTTTGGGGGGGGGTGGGGGATCCAGGGTTAGTTATGTATCAAAATCTTGGTATCATCAGTTTCCAAAACATTCAGACCAGCCAATCAAATTGTCAGTGATGCATTCCAGTTATGTCAGAATTTGCAGGTTGGTTTGATATTACACTCGAGGTAACAGTGTATCAGTTAACATAAAAATCAAGATTTTAACATGTTGATACCTAAGTTGACAAAATTTGTAGTAATTTTTGATGCACTCTTACAAGTGTGATTCGTAAACTAAATGTTTCCACCACAGCTTACCACTGTTGATGCAAAGAACGGCCAAACTGAAATGCAAAGTCGGCCATACTGCGCCCAATTACTTCCAACTAACTGAGTGTAGATGGAGTTTCTCTCACTTTCCGAGTGGGAAGTCCAACCCTGGGGGCGTTCCAGTTGATTTTTCTAACTGGAAAGTCAAAATTTCTGAGTTACGACTGTATTTGGAAAGCATCATTAAATCTCATGTCTTTCCCATTCTGGTCTTCAGTTTAAACATCTGTAAGTTGTTTTCACCTTAAATATTAAAAGTTTTGAGTTGGTGTGATATCATGGGCTTATTTGCTATTTGTTTTGCTGCCTATGGTAATTGCCAAATAATTGAGGAACTACTCCATACTGCACTAAATTCACTAAATCCATGTTGTTGATTTTTTTTCTTTTTTGTAGACTCTCTTCTACTGCTCTGAATAGCATTTAAATATTGTATCCAATGTTTAATGCAAATCTATTTTTGTACCAAATGGTTTATTTAAATTTGAAGCAACGTTGAACTAATATGACGAGATACTCTCCAAATATCAGTGCAAAACTGCCTCAATACGCTTCTCAAAAAAGAAAGCAATATAAGATAACTTGAAACATAGAAGCTAATACAGATTTTCTCTGAGCAAACACTGTGTGTTGTTGTGCCTGTTCCCGTTTTGCTGCAGTCATTTGCTTGGCTGTAACTTTAATTGAGACCAACAACATCTGGACTCACTAAGGAGCTGTTGGCAGTTTGCTTATAATTGGCCATGACCCCTTATTTTGAAAGGTCATTGGCCAGAAAAGGTTGGGTAGTTTAGAAACAGGAAAATTAGCTTCCTGTTATTCAATGATAATGACCACATTAAGTGCAAAGTGAACTGAAGGTCATTAGGAAGAATATGATATCCAAACAGCTATTTTTGGATTTGCTCAAAAACAAAAACAGCTCTAATAAATCAAAACCCAAACAGCTATTACGGGCTCAAAGAACACATTCATAGCTTTGCTGGTCTGACCAATGACCTTTGTGGGAATTTGCATGTTTATAGTCAAATAATTGCCAACTTAATTTATGTTTTCACAATTGGTTTGACAATTTTATGAGGATCAAGTGGACAAAGAAGCTTAAACATTGAGTTTGAAATTGAACTTTTTTAAAAATAATACATGAATCAACTTGCTAACTCCATAGTGGCAAAGCCAAACCTGATACTATTCTCCAACATGCCTTTCTCACACCTCGCAGAGTCCTTTCATCATTATCAGATGCCAGCTTTTGTTCTTGCATCAAACCCCGCCCCAAAACTCGACTGTAATCTTTGAAGCTTTATGCTCCCTGCAGCGATTGGAAAATGTCTCACAGAGACGACAGCTCATTGCTGGTTCCGTACGGAGACAGAAAGGGCCCAGGGCTCGGCACTAACTAATTCCATATGGTACAGGTCTGGACATCCAACTGACTTCTAAGAGTGCTGCATATGGGTTCAACATAAACCTGGGATCTCATCAGAACAGGGGCCACAGGCTAAAAAACCCTCCCATGCTCTAAAGAGAAGCATCTGTACTCTATTGCTCTCAGTAACCATCTCACCCTTTGTCAAAGCTTCTACAAAATTATTTTGCAAACTTTTTTATTTTATATTGTTCAAAAGATCAAGATAAACCAGATAGATTTAAAATTTAACTGAATAAGTCAAAATATATATATTTTTTTGGTTGAGAACTTCTCACTGAAGATGCTGAAAAGAAATCCTGGCTCTCAGAGTGGAATGGTGAATGAGCAGGGTAAGAAAGAGTACAACAGGTAACAAGGACCAACTGCTGGGAGACAGATGGCTGAGTTGCACAATAAGAGGCCCTCAAGCTGACGGGAAGTTGTCTTTGTGTGTGGCTGGGTGTAAGACCTTCTTTTATTCGTTGTATATCAGTTTGTTCAATGAGCTATCAAAGAATGCAGAGTGAATGACTGTTTCACAGAGCCACGACTGACATTTCTTCGGGGTTTACTCGCGCCCTGATTCCCTAATGAGCAATGTAAACGTGGCTACTCACACGAGAAAATAATTACATGGGATTTCACACTGTAACAACATAATGCTGAAAAATAGTGAGAAAATATATCTTTGGTAAGCTGTAGACAGAAATCAAGACAAATTATAATAGATAGACAATATCAGCCATATATATATACACATATATATTTCCTAATGTTAAAATTTATACAAAGCAAAAACTGATGCAGTTTCAGCTTCCCACAGCTTAAAACTAAACTAATTCAAATAGCAGTTTTGAGGATAGAAATGCCTTGTTGTTTTCAATTTCAGAGAAGGCACAGACTGGTTCAAGATAATAAAAAGACAACAGCACTTCAAGTACAAAGCGTTTAAAGGCCAATGTATGTGGTATAACATTGCTGCATGTTGAATCTTGAATCACTTGGGCTACACCAGCTAAAGGCCATAGTGAGTACCACGCCTATGAGCTAAAAATGATCAGAAAAATGAGGCTGCAATTTGCCAACATTGGACAACAACAGACTGTAAAAATGCCTGGTCCACTGAGTCTTAGTTTTAGCTGTGACTTTCAGGTGATAGATCATTTGAGACCCCAAATCTCTGAGGAAAGTTTCTGGCACCTTAAATTTGTGCAAAAAAGGCAGTTCTGAAGGCTAACGACCCACAATATATGCCTATCAACTGTCCAGTGAGTTTATATAGAAAAGTCAACATTTCTTATGGCAGCCTTAGATAAAGTCCTGATTTTGTTTGGGCTTGCGTTGGGCAGAAATTCTACTGTTGCAGTATGCTGGGGTTTTTTTTCCTCTGTGCAAAATGTCACCTCAATTCCTTCTTTGACACACATGTTTTAAGCTGCATCCATAAATCTCAAGAAAAAATAATTTAATCAAAACCCGTTTTGATCTGTTTTAGACCTGTTTGATCAAAACCCACCAATAATCTTCAGCTCCTTAAAATCTGCAGCTGCTCACAAATGCCATAAAAAATTACTATCGGGTAGTAAAATGACAAGACTGGGACTCCTATTATTAATGCTTTTTCCCCTTTTTCCCAGGAGAATATGCATACCAGTCAAGCATCTCAGCATAGCATGGCTGAATCAGTGAAGAGCTCAGATTGCAGGGCTCAAGCCACTGTAATTGATAGTCAAACCACCATACCCTCCTTTGGGAGAAAATCTTCTGCTCATAGTCAAACTAAATCCAGTTTGGTTTACTGCCAAAGAATTATTCACTGCTTCAGCTATCTGGGCCTCTGCAAAGACATATAGAGTGCACACACACACACACAGACTGGAGAGTTATCAGCAGCAGGCTGAGCTATTTTTTGGGAGGGAAGTTATTGGCTACGGTGGCTCTCCACACGAAATAGCGAGGCTAACCAGTGTTTGCTTTGTGGAAATCCCTTTAACATTTGCAGAGTGAGACGGGACAGATGCCTCACACAAGTCAGCTACTCCAGTCTTTTTCACTTCTTACAAAGTAGGTGCTTTCAGTGAAACATGTTTTTGCTGGTGTGACACAACAATCAACCCACATGAAAAATAAAAAGCTAATAAAATTAACGAAGGATAGAAGCAGCATTTAGCTGCTGTTTGACAGCTACATATTGCTGTTTTAGGATTCAAATACATGTACAAGTGAAATAAAACTTCAAAATGAATTATGAAACAAGTAGCATGCCATTTTCAATTGAATCTCCTGCTTGGTTGAGCTCTACACGAAAAATCCCAGACAGAACACTGAAGGGAATGACCAAGCTAGAGGGTTCGGTAAATAAAATAAAACTCCATGCAATGTGTTTTGATGAAGTAAAGATATCTTCTTCAGCTTCTTCTATTATATGAGAAGAAGCTGCATTGCTTCAAGTTCTGCAAACTTCATAAACTTACCTTAAAAAATTACTTAGTGCTTGAACAGGAAATATTTTCTTAGTATATCTTTGCTGTAAAGGAAATGGAAAAAACAAACATGGTTTAATTTCAAAGCATCTCGTGGGATAAAAGTATGAAACACACACAAAAGACTGCAGACAAAAGTAAAAAAATTCAGAGACTGTTTTCCTCTAAACCCCATGATCCATGGAGGATCAGATTCACTCCTATCAGGATCTGACCCAGCTATCACCAGGCCTAAAAGTGAAAGCTCTGCTAGAGTTGAGGCCCACACCTCCAAATCATCTGGTTTCTATTTTCTCTGCTCCATCCAATGAAATATGACCTGCTTTAGAAGAGGATTGAATTATAGCCCCATCAATAAATACCACATTTCTACCTTTGAAGTGTCATATGTGATGCAAAGTGTGAAATGTCATGTGTTGAAGTTATTGTCCAATTCTTTAGTGATAATCTAGTATGCCTGATGTTCCTGACGTTTGAGGACTGTTGTGGCTTCATTTGCTCTGACAGCAGCCAGACTGACCTAGTTTTGTTTTTAACTGATGAAAAAAGTCTAACTACCTTCGATGCAACTTCTGTAGCATTTCCAGTGGAGGCTTACCAACACAGGAAGAGGGAAAGGTGGGTGTGCTTCAGGATAGAAAAGGCCTTTGAATGTTTCGTGACAATGGTGGATAATTTAAGCAGCTGGTGCAACACTGTGCTCCTGAGTCATTTGGAGGTGCCCATAAAACCTATATGTAATCTTCCTGCCTTGCTCCCTTTAATTATCCCTCTCACGGAACAAGTCACTTTTGTTATAGGAATACATTGCCTGAGGTCTGTCTGATTCAACAAGCAACATGGACAAAAAATAACTTATGTTTGTGGCAGCACTTGAGTTCATATATAATTAATACCTAACAGAGAATTTGAAAATTAGAGAAAACCTATTTTTTCTGCTGATCCTGATTCTGCTGCTGACACTTTGTAATGTTTCAAGATAAAAGTGGAATTTTATGAAAAAGGTGTGTCTCATATATGATGTAAAACTAATACTGCATTTTATTAAAAAAAAAGAAGACCATGAAAACAGTCAAGGATTGAATATAGAATTGCTTTAGTACCTGGGCAATTTGATGTAATTGATGGAACCATGTAGGAAAATACCAAGGGAGAAAATCCTGCCATCAGTTTGCGACTTTAAGCTCAAATGCTCTTGGGATACACACCAGGACACTGAGTCAAAGCACATTAGTAAGTCCATATGAGGCTGACTCCAAAAAAACGAATGATTTGGAATGGCCAAGTCAAAGTCCAGGCCCCGGTCTAATTAAGCAATTCGTGGTGTGACGTTAAACAGGCTGTTCATGCTAAAACCTGTTCTACAATGAGTGGGCCAAATTCTTCCACAGCAGTGATAAAAACTCAGTCATATTTACTTAAAACACCTGCTGGCAGTTGTCACTAAGGGTGACACAAACAATTAGTAGATTTAGTGGGCAATTACTTGTTCTTATGGTTAATTGGTTTATCTCATATTAAAATGTACTTGAATGTCTTGAAAACTGACAAAGGAGGCAGATTTTTGTTTCCACGGTAGCAGCGATATGATATGTAAGTTGATTTCCAGGAAGTCCAAGTTTTGAAATTGTCAGTGAATATATTTTCCTATGAGTACAAAAAAAATCCAAAATACTGCCTTAAAGTTTCAAAGGAAAGTGGATTTTGTTTATTTAAAGCAAAACCCAATAAAAGCAACATAAAAACCTAAAAGCGTCTTTCTCAGCCCCTTTAATGGCCATTAAATGTGTCAGTGGAGACGAATGACCTGGGAATGAAGACTTCAAGTGAAGAGGTCGTCCTCTCTGACGGGTCAGTGAGACGAGGGGCTATCCCTGTGCAGCAGCTGCTGGGTAAAATGAGTAACAGCGCTCTTCTCATCATGATGGAGTGAAAAATGACCCGATCTGCCAAAAGCCCTCGAGTAAACAGAGGAAGAAGTGTGGTGATGAATGTGCTGGGAGGTCAGGATGAAATGAAGCGAAATTATTACATCTGCAACTGTTGCATCAAATAAAATCCAAGAGAGGAGGGTGAGATGAATCGATGTAAGCTGTGGGATTTTAGAGCAGCTCCGGAAAAAGTAAAAATCTCTGTAGATGTCGCTGACAAGTTTTCTTTAAAACACACTCCATTACAAATGTTTTTGTTCTTGTTTTATGTTAAAGTGAACTTCATTACATCATATCTGAGAGATGGCTTCTGTCAGAGCTGGATTTGCTCTGCAGGGCATCTGGCAATATTGTCATTGTGTCGTTTCTGTGGTGTGAAGGAGGAGGTGTGAAGATGTTGATGATATTCATTAGAAGCTGGCGCATCGGCCCATCAAAGCTCTCTTTAGTGGAGTAGCTTAAGGCAGGGGCAGGTTAGGGCTTTCCAAAGAAATGCCTCTGGATGACTCCTTTTATCTTTTTCTTTTCCCACTTCTTTCTTCTTCTGTTGCATTGATCATCAACGCTACATACTTTTTGTAGCAGCAACATTGAATATGTCACTGCAATAAATCAGTATTGATGTTAAAAGAAGAAATGTGAATCACCCAACGGTTAAATTCTCCAATATGGAGAAAGGCGCCACGTTCAGTCAGATGGATGGGATTTTTCCTGCTGAGTGATTGAGAGCCTTCAGGCTCTTCCCTGTCCAGATCAGGTTGTGACCCTGCAGGACAGAGCAGCTGGTGCAGAATGATCTGTCTGTTGAGAGAAACTGCTGAGCTATCAATGCTGCCGATGATCACTAGAAGCAGCTTTAAGACCTTTGACATGATCAGATCAGTCTGCCTCGAGGGCCTTCCCCGACAATATCTGCCCGACTTTATCTAGAAAGGCCACAAAAGTAGCAGCGTTTCCTCACTAAATTGAGAATCTCGTTTGTGGGCAAACGGGAACCAGTTGGAAAAGTCAAATGTTAATATTGCTTCACTCATTTGGTCAGGTTTTGGTTAAATGGGCATATTTTAGAGTGTTTTTTGTTTTTTTTCAGTTACTTTTGTTGTGCTTTACTGAATCTGAATGCAACCGACCTCGTCAGCTTTAAATCTGATGGAAAATAAGGATTCCTTTTTTGTGAAAGCTGCAGTTATATTAGAAAGAGATAAAAAAAAAAATGAAACATCCTTTTTACATAAGTCTAACTAGCAACTGCAATAGAAGTGTATCTGTTTCTTAGGGGACACATTCCTGTTAAAACTTTAATATTACGCTTCCAGGAGGAAGACCCTGACATTGTTTCTATGATTGCATTTTACAGTTTTTGAACGCTTACTTTAGTAATGCCTGTTTTCTCATGCACATTTGTTACACATAAAAAAGTAAAGATTTTTGTCAAAATGTGATGGTTCGCCCCTTTATCTTCCTTAGTTCACCCACCTTCAAGATTCATGCTACATCATATTTAACTGCGAGTCGAAAATTTGCAAATGGTTTCCCTGGTTAATTGTTTAGGAAAATGTAATCTGTTTAATGAAGTTTGTAAGACCTCAAATTTGTATTATATAGCGTAGTGTTTTATCAAACCGCTGACGCGGTTTAGTTCTGATTATATAAGGTTAATTGTATAAGGTTAATATTTGTTTTTGCTTAGTGAAAAAGACATCTGACAAAACTTTGTGCAGCACCTACCACTTGCTGCTAACTAAATTACGTTTTGTATTTTTAACATGATAAACCTCTTATTCCATCACTGTTTCATGTTTTTTTCCCAAACATTTTAGACATAAACTTACCAGTTAAATGTGGGATTAATAACTTTATCTGCATTGTTACAGAATAAAGAAACATTTTTTCTTTAGAGAAACATTCATTATCAGAAAGTATCCTCAAAACCAGGTTACCTTCTATATGGTGTTAATGTGTTGGTATATATACTGTCTATATATACTGTCTATATATATATATACTGCTCAAAAAAATAAAGGGAACACTTAAACAACACAATATAACTCCAAGTAAATCAAACTTCTGTGAAATCATTGGTTAATANGTACAGAACAAAGTATTCAATGAGAATATTTCATTCATTCAGATCTAGGATGTGTTATTTGAGTATTCCCTTTATTTTTTTAGCAGTATATATATATATATAATTATTTGTCATTAAAAAAAATATCATGTGATGATGATTAGAAGTTTGTATAGGTGTTACGGCAAATCGCCTCACTTTAAGTGTGAAAGTAAGTCTAAAAGCATAAATAGTTAAAATAAGACTCTAATCTAAGGTAAGCAAATTTAATTTGTATAATGACCTACAATTTTAATAATGACACTACTTTAAACTATTGCTGTTCAGTTTGTCATACTCAGCTAAACACAACATGAAATATCTAGTTAACAATATTTAAGATGTAAACAATAAAACTATAGTTGTTGTAGAAGCAAACATAAAATGATAAGCCCATACTTGTATTAAACTTTAAAATACAGGACTGGAGATGGAATCAAAACCAGGACAAAAGAAAGAGACTCATTCTTTACATTCCTTGGCTCAATTCTTTCCAGTTTCAGGCCTAAGATGCATAAACAAGTTTTGACTTGTGTAATGATGAAACAACACCACACACACACACACACAAACATACATCCAGACTTACAAAGATGTGTCATTTTTGTTGTTCGATAATAAAGATTCAGGTTATATCACTATTGATTGGATGTAAACAATGTTGGAAACGTTTATCAGTATTTAACAGCACTAAGAGATCAAACTAATGTATGAACAACCAATTTATTGATGCATTAAAGCATAAGAAAGCAAATGCGAATAGGTAAAATAAAATAAACAAAACAAATTAAATGTATTAATTACTTTGCAGGAAGCACGTCCCTTCTTCTATCCCTCCATTCCTCCACACATCCTTTTTCATACATCTTTCTGTCCACCCTCAGAGTTCTGCTCTGTACTTTTCTGGTGAAGTATTGAATGCTGCAGACAGATTTGTCTCTGTCTAACAGCTGAAAGGTACAGTTACTGACTTCAAACTTTTTGTTCCTTTTCTTTAATCATTCAGACATATGCAAAGATATTTTTTTTCAACTTTTTTCTTTTACTGTAAGAGGGAGAGACGCAACCCAAACATTTAGAGGTAATATCCTAAACATATGATCAGCAATTTACCTGAAAGAAATTTGCAAAGAAAACCTACAAATAGTAAACAAATAGTTAATTGCTGCCTGGCCAACATGACAGTGTAAATAAAGCTGTGGGATAAAAGTTTTTGTACAATAAGCTGGGCATTTAAAACAAAGACAATACATCTGCTGAAGCAGCAGGAGATTTTTAGAGGATACAATACGGGAATAAAGCTAAGAAATCAAATCTATAAATACCTCAACGTGACTCGACAAGTGAGACATGAGGGCAGGAGTGCTCGTTTTTGCCAAAGGATATAGAAAACATGCATTCCTGACTGGCAACCAAGTTTTATCTCTTTTACTTCCTCTTTTTTCTTTTTGCAATAGACAAAGTGTCATGGAAAGGCATTTATGTGCCTTCATTTTGTTAGTTACTGCTACAAACAATACAATATAGTGTTATATTGTGAAAGACTTGAGGTAGTGTATAATTATGGATGCACAGATTTCAAAATGTTTTACAAATAATAACCTGAAATGTGGCATTTATTTATTCATTCATTCATTCATTCTCATCTCTAGCTTAGGTGGAAAAATATGTTGCCAAGACAACTATTAGTTTTTCATCCTATAAATCTGGCCCTTATGAAAGAGTGGCAAAAAGAAAAAAAAAAAACATTCCAAGTTCCATTTGCAGTTTGCCATAAGCCACATAGAAGCTCACCAACGAGAACGTGTTCTGGTCAGATGTAACCAAAATTGAACTTTCTTGTCCCACAAAGTACAACGTGTGGCAGAAAACTACAACTTGCACTGAAAACACCACCATGGAAGTGGCAGCATCATACAGTGGCAATGTTTCTTTAGGAGGGAAAGGCATGAAGCTGTAAATGCAGTGAAAAGTGATTTCTCATGTTACTCACTTTGAATGTTGTTTTTTTTTAAAAAGAAAAAAAACAGGTATGAAAATACAGCAATGAAAATCCCTATAAAAGCAGAGAAATTTGTGGTAGTAACTTAAAAGTTCAAAGTATACTTGTAGTGTGTATTTAACAGCATATCTGTCACTTCAAAGACATCACCTGCTCTGCATTTTCTGACTTCCTCAGTATAATTTGACATTTGTGACTTCCTTATTCCTTCTTTTGATCATTTTTAAGGTAATCTATTCAAAACTTCCAACTCACTGGGATTTGAATAAATAGAAATCGGAGGCTCTCTTATGTTAAACATCTTACTGCAATTAGAATTTATTTAAGGATTACGAGCAATCCCTTCACTCTTGAATTCATCAGACAGAATTCCTTTGACTCTGCTGAGGTTTTCCCTCCATTGTAATTATCCCATGTTGAACAAGCTCTGCCGGAGCTGCTCTCCTTTCTACTTAAATCCTGGTTAATACCTTAGAGCTTTAATTAAATCAGAAAGCAACCAGAACTACAAATTAAGAGCTTCTTAATGATGGTTTCAAACCTTTTAAAAGAAGGAAAGAATCCATGCTATATTGTTTAACTGATGGCACATTTTAATGTTAGGTCATTTATTTTTATTGTAGAGATGTTGAGCCCTACAGCAAAATGCAAGCCTGTGGTGGCGTCTTGATACGTGTAACAGATGCCATGTGATGTAACAGGTATTAGGAGATTACAAATTTCAGGTTTCTGATATTTCAAATATCAGCTGGTAAAGACTGCAGCCTTTTAAGGTTTTAATTTAGTTTAGTTTTCTTTTGTTGCTCCCTTTGAACAGTAATGATTTACTTCCAAACACTAGAGATTAATTTAATTAATCTCTCAATGACCCCTTAAACTTTAAAGAAACAATCTTTCTCAAAGCTAGTCTCTTTCATTACTGATGTTTCAAAATTTTTATGTTTATTTAAATCCATTTGTAACTAAATTAGACTATTATAGTAAAAGCACAAGACCATAAAGGTTGTCCATGTTATTCCTTCTTATTTAAAACAGTAATTATCAAGTTTGGTTTGTGAAAGTTTTACTGCTTTTATGCTGTGAAATTATTTTCTGTGTTGAAAATTTCTTTATTGTGCAAATCAACTCCAAGCAAACAGTGTTTTAGAAAAACAAAGAATGTTTAATATTTTTATCTTGTCAATTATCTATCTATTGCTAAGTGGACTACAGATGTCTCTCCTTAACTCATTGGCTGGATAAAATATCTTAACTTGGCTGTTGATTGGTTGATCCCTGACTGGTGTGGTCCAGTTGAAAGAGTGAGTGCAATATTAAGAATTAAGTTCAGAGATGGGAAAGCTTTCATCAAAGTAAAACTTCAGATCAAAACCTTTAAACATAGGACTCATTATCCTCTGGACTGTGGTTGCAATAATTGTTTGCTTAACATCATCCACTACATTAACTTGCTTAATTTTGAGTAAAGATCTGTAATCGCTTTATAAATGTTCAAACTGTCAAGAAAAGCATAATTTTTGCCAAATGAAAACGATGGTCCTCCAGACATCCCAAACCAAGTCACATAGTGGCCAGCTTCGTTGGCGTTATAAGGGTGATATCCCAGCAGATCCTTCCTGAGACCTCAACTAACTTTACTTCCAGCTGGAGGGGGATTGCAGAGGAACCACAGAGCAAAAACAAACAGTTCCAATGAAATAAACAGAACGGCACACTCTGTGCCGTTCTGTTCCTTAAGTTCTTTCCCAATTTGTCTAAACAACTTCCAAAACTTTTAGTCCTTTTGATTTTCCTCTTCTAAACATGTTTTCCATTCTTCGAAATTCATATTAGACCAACAAGCTATTAAAAATTAAACAGACACCTGACTGAATTTGGATTTTATTATCCTTTGGAAGATTAGGTTCCGATTTAACAATGATTATAACTTTCACCCAATAAACACTCTGTAGTTTGCCAGTACCTTTTTTTATGGTTGCTATTTATGGTTTTTTTATTAGTTATTTAGGCTTGGCTCATTTGTTTTTCGATAATACAAAAATATTGATTTCTAATTCTGAATGGTATTGATTATTCTTTTTAGTAGTTTGTTAGCTATTTGAACTAAGAATGCCATGAAAATTAAACACACATTACACCTTTCCTTGAAAAGGTGTAATATGTGCTTTAATTAAATAAAATGTATTGATTTCATATTCACAGAGTTGTCGACATGAACTTTATTTACACTAGACTAATGACTGTCACAATAAACTGAGACAATAGAAATATCGCAGTTTATTGTGTTGTCTCAGTGTTGTTGGTACTGCTGGCTTCTCTGTTCTTTTAAATTGTGCTTTTAATTTCACAGAGAGTAGTGAGCGACAGGAGCAAGAGTGGACATTTTGAAAATCCAGCTTCGCTCTCTGATGTGCACAGAGGAATTTTAAGCCTTAGATCCGTGACAAATGCAATTATCCATCTCCTCATATCCGTGTTTCCAGTTGAAAGTTCACATCAGATTTTAGATTTTTGTTTGCTGTTGCAAAATAAGGATTTCATTTATTAACCTCTCTTTGAATCTCTGTGTTCATCTAGCTCACCTCTCTCAGGTTCATGATCCTATGTCTCTTCTTGTTTTCATGTTTTTTTCGGATTTCCCTCTGATTATTTTGCCCTTGTGACCAAGTGTTGAATTAAATGCCTAATTTAACATGGATTTTTTGTTGGCCCCTCTTTGTTGGAAAGCTTTTTCTAATTGTTCTGCAGGAGCCGTGGTGTTTGTGCAGGCCAGGGGCCACTCAGTCTGCTTCTATTATACCACGGTGACAGCGTGTTCTTGGGCAAGGCATCAGAGCTGACAGGTCCCTCTGTCACACTTCTCTGCAGGCAGGGCATAGCCAGCCCATGGCACAGCTAGGGGTCCTCAAGACCAGAGGCTGCACTGCTCATCTTGGAGGATGCCTACAGAGGTTGTTTAGCAACCACCTTTGTTTGTTCATTTGTGTTTGGCTGCTATGTGATGCAGCCGTGGACATGGGGGTTACAGCACAACTAACCAAACAACACGAAAGCAGCTTCTGTCGCTTAAGGAAAGAAGAGGAGTTATCAGGAGAGCTAATAAATCACTCAGACCTGAACTCATCAGGAGAGGACCCAGTCTGATGTCTGTCCATAACTTCAAGTTCTTTTGCTTGTTTGTTTTACAAGTAACTGTAGAGGAGATGTCACACAAACTGAAGTACCTTTGGGTGCTGATTTGGTGGGATGTGGGGAGCAAAGTGCACTGGGAATGGTAGAGCCAGGGATGGACTTACTGAGTAGGGCTTGGAACCTGTTGACAGCTGCTGGCTGTTCTAGTTAAACAGCCAGCAAAAAAAAAAAAAAAAAAAGTTAAAATGTTTTCTATTTATTTTACTTTTGGATAAGCAGATTTGGTATATTTAAATGCTAATGAAGTAATAAATGTTATAGGGTTTGCCCTTGTGATTTAAGAGATTTAAAACTTACACATTTAGCTTCCAGATATTCTTCATAAAAAGAATCGAACTCACATTTAATATTGCGTTTCCCATGTAAAACAAAACATCACACTCAGGTTAAAAAAAAAGTTATTTACAAAAGTCAAGCTTTGACTTGCATGCCTCTGATGACATGGCAGAAGGCACCTTATCAATTCTCCACCCCCTCCAAAGAAAACCTCCCCCCAAAAAAAACATTTATCTGGAGGGGGTTTTATTTGTCAAATTTCTACTTCTTAGGAGCTTACTTGTGTACAGCTGCTGCAAAACGTTTGAGGCAGATGCGAGAACACTTTACGGATTTTTGGAGAATCTGGCAACAATGCAACAGATGAAAGTGATTTGTGAACCAAGTGAGACTGGAATTGCTAGTCTGGTCAGCACTAGTGATGGTCCATCTGAATCCAGGATTCGAGGCTTGTACCGAGTAATAAGGGGGCGTGTCCGATGAAGAGTCGCTTCGAGGCTTGTGTCGTCTTGCTGAAAACCACGTTACTGGCAACAATCGAAGCCTCGCATTGCATGGGTCACGTGACTGCTTCATTTTGCGTGTCGGTTTTCAAAATAAAAGCGTGATGAGCCACTGAGCAGTGGCCGAAATAAAAGGAACCTTTTATAGTTCATGTGTATTAACGATTTTGATGATGTGACTCATCAAAATGTAATGTCAATTGTTGATTATAGTATATTTTGTGACTTTATATTTGTGGGTTATTTTTTATATAAAGCACTTTGAAGCTGCATTGTTGTTGAAATGTGCTAAACAAATAATCTTGACTGAAACGGAGCCAGCAAGAGGTAAAAAATCTGACATCTGGGAAGACTTGAGATGATAGATCACAAGATTCTTAAATAAAAATAATTAACCCATTCACCTCTAAAATTCTCACCTTCTTGAAATTATTTCCACTATTTCTTTGTTCTACAAAGATATATCAGTCTTGCACAGCAGAAACAAACTAAAAGCTGTTGGAAGAGTAAAAATATAAGGGATCACATCAGAGAGCCAATAGGAATCCAAGGAGAAGAGAATTTTTGAAGAATTTTAGTTTTTCAGGAGGCAAATCAAAACTCAAAGATTACCGTCTGCCCCAACAAGCACTGCACTCCGAATACACTAAAACAACAAATGTCTATTGTCAAATCAGTCGATGACAAAAGAAAACAGCCACTAACAGTCAACATATACCAGGATTGGCTACAGATACTTTTAATAACTAAAAAATATTAGTTAAATAGGATTTAATTGACTCGCCTGTTAATAAACATGAGTTTGACAAAAACTTTGTGACAATACTGCATTTATTAATTTTTTTAAGCAGGTCTTTCTGAGTGACAAGGCTGTCACAGTTTCAACAGCAGATGTCACTAGTGAGAAATGAATGAACCACCGAGGTATGAACCTTTGGGCAAAGCAATGGGCCAGAAGCTTCATTTGCCCATCACTAGAATCTAGCAACAATGAAACAGATGAAAGTGATTTGTGAACCAAGTGAGACTGGAATTGCTAGTCTGGTCAGCACATTACTTTACAATGATTTTCAAATCCCAATAGTGCTTCCTGGAGAAACATAACCTTCTACTTCCAGTGAGAATTATGTCTGGGAAGACAAACAAATGATAAGCTTATTCTACTGAATCCTACCTGCAGTGGAGTCTACTGCCTCAATCCTTTCCCTGCATCTACTCACCTGATTTAAATTAATAGGTGATTAAAAGACATCAGCAGCACTTGGTGGCACTCTAAGGTAATGCAATTACTTGAATAAGCTGTGCTGCAGCAGAGATACATCTAAAACATGAAGGATATTAGACCTTGAGGACCTGGACTGAAAACCACTTGCTTATGCAATCAACATTCTTTCAAGCACCATCCAGGGGGAACAAATAAAAAATTAAAATAAAAAAAACACTATCACTGCCTCAATGTACTGGCAAATAACTATTTCAGTGCATGCAAACAGAATATACAGAAGAACCAAATTTGCACAGAAATCAACCAGTTGGAAAAAATACAAATATAAATTAACCGATATTTGTGCTTCTGCGTCACCAGCTGCAACAGCATCTGAAGTGGCTCAAAGGTCATCAGTTACAGTGTGGCTTAAACCCCTTATAAATCACATGGAGCTTGAATGCTTTAGAACAGGGATGCTCAAGTCCAGTTCTCGAGAGCTACTGTCCTCCAACTTTTAGAAGAATCCTTACTCCAGCAGACCGAGATCAGCTCTAAACAGGCCTGCTAAGAGCCACTCATTTGATTCAGGTATGTTGGAGCAGGGAAGCATCTGAAAGTTGCAGGATGGTAGCTCTCGAGGACTGGACTTGAGCACCCCTGTTTTAGAATATATGTTGAAATTTATTTAAAAACATTTTTGCTCAATTCTACTGTCTCTTGTGGAAAATTCAAAACAAAAAGGGAAATAAAATAAGAATATACAAGACTTTTCTGAATTAAGTTAGATGCCAGATTCTACTGAGTTCAAGTTGCTAAATCTACAGGATACAGAAACCTAAAACAGCACAGAGTGTTGGCAGCAGCTGACTGAAGCAGCTTCCACTTTCTTTCATCTCCCCTCTAATCTTCTGTTTGCACAGCTCTCCATCTTGTCAGCGGAGTTTGTTTAGGTTTTATGCCTGTCAGGACAGCTGTATTTCTCTTTCTCAAGGTATCATCCACATCTGAAAAGTTCATCGGTGATAGATTTGCTTACAGAACATTTTCTTAGACACTCTCTCAGGCTTTGTCTGGAAAATCATTAGGCCTAACAACGCGTTTCATCCAAAATGGGTGCAGGAAAACATTCTTTCACTTCTCAAATTCTGTAGATTCACTTTTCAGCAGGAGATTATCTAAAGGTGCTCAGGATCAGGTGGGGTGACTGCAGCAGAAAAGGACTGCTAATCCTTCAATTTACCAGTTCTTATGATCATTATATACTATTAGTGGTGTGTAACAAATACTGAGAATAAGTTAATGTATTATCATGTAAAATTTAAGCGAGAAGATTTCAACTTGAAATGTGAATACTGAAGACAGGCACTTTTAAACACATTTCGTACTGATGTATAACTTTTTTCATTTGAGCAGAACTGAAGTTGCTCAGGTTAGCTCAATGGTAAGAGTAGAAGTCTTGCGAACCAAAAGTTGAGGATTTGATTCCAGCTTCCACATGTCAGTATGTCCAAAAGCAAGGAACATAACCTAAAGTGGCCTACTGATATGCAGATTATTATCTGAATGTGTTTGTTAGTGTTTTTGGGTGCATGTAACTGTTGTATACATACAAGTGCTTTGAGTTCTTGGTATGACTAGAAAAGTGCTATATAAATTCAGTACATTTATCAATATTTGCAATAAAGACAATTCCTAAAGCAAATTTAGGAGCTTTTCTCTTTTCATACAAATATAATCTAAACCTCAACAGTAAAAAGAAAGTCTTTGAAAGTAAGGAAGGTATTTTAAAAGCTTAAAGCATTTTTTGGTTAGAGCACTGCTAATTAGCCAACCAATATTAGCTTTATGTTATTCAATTCTGCTTCACAGCGATTTACCTTATTGTATTGGTATGTCAGATGAAATCATTATGACATATATCAAAGTTTGTAATTATAACATGGAAATGTGAAATAGCTTAAAGGGTGTACAGCTGGATTAATGGTTTTCCTGTTCAGTTTATGTCACTTTTGAAATAACAAAATATGATTGATCGACTATGTTGCCATTGGATGAGGTTTATTGTTTTGACAAGAATGCTGCTGACTGAATCACATCTCATGAGAGTTTTATAAACAGTCACATATTTCCAAAACAGTCCGACCTCTGTTTGCATGTATCACCACTGGAAAAGCTGTCTAAACATCCACATCATGACACTTGGCAAATAAGTTGGAGGGAAGAACTAAAATCCACTTGTTGCATGTGAATGTGCTGGCCCAATTTATAAATCTATAATAGTGGCAAAGAAGCATCAGCAAATATTAAAAGAACAAACTCTAATGAGGCTTAAGCAGGTAAGAATTAATGTTACCTGCTTCTTTGCTTCTTCTCTGGTCTGACCCACTCAACAGAAAGACAGTTGTTTTTCTCTGACCTCGGAGGTGACTCACGCTGCAACGTTCTGCCAGCAGACAGAATCTGACAGTTTAATATTTATGCTGTCAACTCCAGAGACTAACCTCACTTATTAAGAGGGGTGATTCCGGACAGATGTGGACGAAGGGACAAAGAGGGCTTTTGTTTGGCTCTGTAAATGCAGCCACCTTCTCCCATAATGACATTAAGAAATAGAGCCACAGTCAGTGTGAATCATGGTGTGAAGTCAGTTTTGAATGGGACAACGTGTCAAACAGCATTAAATTCCGTGTTGAACTTAATTTGTTTTTGAATTTGGCCAATATTTCAAGGCCAATATCTAGATTGGCCTTGAAAAGTTTGACTTTTTGCCCAACTTTCATGATTGTTTTTCATCCAATAGGTAATTCTCAGTCTTCTGCTCAAACACATACCATCCTCCCATCCATGTCATTACTGTCATCATCACTTATTGTCAATTTTTTGTAATCATATGAAGTCACTTCTGCAGAAAAAAATAGTACCAAAGAGCATTAATTAAAAATAAATTCTTGGAAAGGTTGAGATTTTGAGTTATTTATCCTATTACTCTAAAATTGGAAATCTACACTAGCTTTATCTTTCAAAAACATAACAACTAACATAATTTGTTTTCTTTATACTCTGTCAGCCCTCCTGGATATTCCGCAAAAGTGAAGACAGGCACCATTAAAAACAACAGCTTTTATCGTCTGGAGCACACACCGCCCATACTTGTAGCACACTTTAGTTTAATGACAGATGACCTCAAGTCATTTCTGGGCCATAAAGGACACCTTGTAGAAGTTTAAGTGCATCAGGACCAAAGAGGCAGGAGCTGACATGTTTGTTGTAATGGATGAATCATACATGACATTTTTCCATTGAGGAGTATCAGGGTGTCAGTATTTTCCTATCTCACAGGCTTATTGTGGCAAAATTGTAGAAAAAATAAATGAAGTAGAAAATTTTAGCCACATTATCAATGATTAAGACTATATTTTTCTTGAGTCAGTTGATTCTTTGTTAAATTGTCAAAAACTAAAGCCTTGTGGAGACATACCCAGACTAATTGCAGCTGTAACTGCACCAAAGAGAGTTTCTTCACAATATTGACTCTGAGGAGATGAATACAAAAATAGACATAAAAAGTCTGAAACCTGCATATTTTTTTCCTTCTATTGCTGAATTATACACTAATTTATGTTGGTTCAAGACATACAATCTGAATAAAATAGAAGCTTTTGATTGTCAAAATGTGAAAATCTTCAAAGGGTTCCTATACTTCTTAAGTGCAAACCATCCCTAGTGTGAAGGTTTAAGATGTAAAATCTTGAAGAACTACTTTCTGATTTAATAAAACATGAAAAACTCCACTCCAGATGGGTACATTTCTTTAAAATAATTACATTGCTGGGATATTTGTGGCATATGTAACAGTCATAGGGTTTCTGGGTCTTCATTCATTTTTCAAGGCTAAACTTTATGGTCCCTTCACCAAAGATGATGTTTTGTTGTTCTTTGTGCATTGAGGGCTTTCCCTCTGCTTTATGCTGTGCTTGTTTTTTGTCTCCCACTGCACAAAAAAAAAGGCCTTGCAAACAGATTCTCTTAGCAGCACCTCTAAATCTGAGTGAGCTTTAGCACTCTTCTTTTCATACAAGGAAAATATAGAAAGAAAAGAAAAAATTCAGGGTATAATGGTGAAAGCGTTGCCTTTTTCCTTCACTGTGAAAAGCAGGAGAAGAAAATGTACTGGGATCTTTATATAAAAGAAGCAAAAAGTGCAGGATCTGTTCAGTGATTGCCCCTGAAATGTTTATAGGTTTTTCCAAAGGGGGCGACTGAGAGTGAAACGTTCGACAATGGGCCCAAAAAATCTCCAGCAGCTTGGAACCTTTATGAAAGTGCCAAATATGAATCACTGCAACGCGAATGCCAGACGGGCCTTTCCTGTGTTGCTTAGAGAGCCCTTTGGACTGGAGCAGCCTGGGCGGCCACAGGGGGGTTAAGTGCTTCTCTACTGTACCGCACGGCAGATATGACTTGATGCTCCTGCTACATCCCCACAGCATGGGTGGTCCTTCGTTAGATTTTATACTGCCACCTATTAGTACCACAAGCTAGTGATTTATGCAGCTGTCAGCTTCAACTTCATCAGCTCCGTCAACCACTGGTGAATTGTGGGTATGCTGGCAAAAGCGACCCTTTTTGCACCTCCTACTCTGGGGCTAAAGTAAACCACCCCTGAGAGAACAGGAGGGAAAAA
This sequence comes from Alfaro cultratus, assembly GCA_903066825.1. Lineage (NCBI taxonomy): Eukaryota > Metazoa > Chordata > Actinopteri > Cyprinodontiformes > Poeciliidae > Alfaro > Alfaro cultratus. Next base: position 23,936 of record CAEFZX010013230.1, on the reverse strand, counting down.
AAGCTGTTAAAAAGAAAAGTAGAATTTAGATAAATAACAACCTTGCAGAGCACTGGGGCCTCTTCTGTGGAGAACTTCCAGCCTAAACATCTGGATGACTGCATATAAGAAAGAGACTGTGCTTAGTGTTGAGCAAGGTGTGAAAGCCGGAATTTATTGCTGAAACTGCTAAATATTTTATGAATCACTGCAGAAAAAAAATGCTTTTCTGATAAGATAGCCTTATGTACAAGAGTTAACTTCAAAATGTGTGCAAATACTTTAATGCTCATGATGAAAATCAAGTCAATACGGTGATAGGGGATTTGTCATCACTTGGTGCAGTACATACTAATGTAAAACGTGGACTACAGTCCTTAGACCCCGCTTGATGAAGAAAAAGGTGTTGCTCCCCGTGGGCAGACCAGGTAATGGGTTTTTTGCTTAGTTGTAATGAGGTTGTGAGATTGATGCAGAACTGCGGCTGTGAGCCAACTTCAACAAACATAGGAATGAAAAGAGGAGGGTTGTACATGTGGGTGATTTAAAGTATTTAGTCACATAATGCAATCCTTTTATAAGGATTGTATTGGCTGCTACTGTGATGGTGAAGGTACCTTTAGAAGAAAGACTTCAGATTTGTCAAAAATACTGTCAGGAGTTGATTGTTTTTACTCCAGCGGCAGGCCCAGAATGACAGACATGATTAAAAAGCTGGTAAAATAACATTAGTTACAACAGACTTGCAGGAAATGTTCTGTTTGATAGATTTATAGTGCAATCCAAATTGTTTAAATTATGAGGTTCTCTGAATGCTGCCACAACTGACACTGGATTTAGTTTCTTGACAAAGTTATGCAAAACTGAAGAGGAAAACGCTGATCTTCTTAGTTTACCAACAGTATGAACTTTGGAGGTTTTTAAATTTTGTCACATTCCAACCACAAACTTCAATTTTTTTATTCAGATTTCATATGATCAACCAATACAAGATAGTATATAGGTTTCAATTACAGGAGAAATTGTCCAACGTTTCGAAATTTAGATATTCAGTCTAAAAAGATTGGTATTTGCTTGTGAAATCTACAATTTGATGATATGTTTCTACCAGCTTTGCACATCTGGAGACCAACACTTTGGTCATTTTTCAATATATCAAACTGAGATTTGATGGAGAGGCATAAAGTTTCTAAACCAATTCTCAATTTAATTCAGATCTGGACTTTGACTAGGTCATTTCAACACATGATGATACTTTAACCTAAAAATCTCATTGTAGCTCTGGCTGTTTGTAAGTTGAGAGTCGATATCCAGGAGGAACGTTAACTGCCTCAAGAGAACCCTAACCCTGCCTAACAGTTTAGCTCTATATATCTTTTCAAAAATTCTGAACTAGCCAAACTTCTTCCATATATTTGCCTTTTCCCCTACAATGTAAAACCATTTTTTTGTTTTACGGTAAAACGCCGCCAGCTGGGGTTGCCAAAATTCTACTGTAAAAACAATTACGGGTAAAACCAGTTTTTTGTTTTACGGTAAAACGCCGGCAGCTGGGGTTGCTGAAATTCCACCGTAAAATTATGGTACAATGCTGGCTGCCAGTATTTTGCCGTATTTTAGAAAATACGGTAAAGTTCTGTTGACCAAAACTGCCAGTATTTTACCGTATTTGCCAAAATACGATAAATTTTACCATTTTTTACCATGAAATTTACTGACTTTTTTTACAGTGTATATGACTTATTTTGAACACTGACTACCATTACCTTGGAAGAAACGTTGTGCTCTGTCGGTGATGATTTTTTAAAAATAGAACAGCTCTTAATCACCAATATTACAGTAAAATCCTCAGCAACCACAGCAACTGTTTGCTCATGATGATGTTTTCTGCCATAAGGCAAAAAAAAAAAAAAAGATTATAAAATGAAACAGAAAATTAGAAAACTTAGAATCTTTTCCTGAAAGCAGTTTTAAAATGATACATTTCTAACTTGCCGTAGCATTTAGCTGTGCTGCAGTTCTAACATTAGCTTGTATGGAACCAGAAACAATAATGGGGGATCTTTTGATTTGCACATCAGCTTATAAAAAATTACAACATTATTTGGAACTGTTTCATCTGACGGCTCTACTGGCTGCTCTTATGCAAAGCCTGTGTATTGTACATTTCATATTCTGTAACTCCAAATAGGGTCATAAAGGCTCTCAGTGAATGTCCTTGTGCTGTCCTGGGTTGTGTGACCCATTAAAATGGAGAGCTCGAGACTGTTGGTGAGGTGCAAGCAACTCACATTCAAGGATGTGTGTCAGGAAAGTAAATGTTTAAACTTCCTACAGCAATATGGTCAGACCATTTTGAAGCTTTTTTTTTAACAGATTAGTCTTTTTTTTTTTTTTCTCAAACCATCTAGATTTTAACCCATAAAACCGTAGATGCAATTCAAATATTAAGAATACAATTGCAAGTGAAGTGTTGGATAACTCCTAAGAAACATCTGCCAGTTGAACAGCTGCTAGAGGTCCAACATTTTCTGGAATATTTATTTGGATATTCACTCTTAAAAGCTCCTGCTGTAGAACTAGTGCTGTAGACCTGTGACATGCAGCTGTTTCATGTTTGCATATCCTTCAGACTCTACATTACAGGCGTCTACGCTGAATTGTTGCTGTTGGCTGCACGCAGGGTGTGACTGGTGGTGAAGGCCTCTCCGTGGTGTAAAGTGGTTTGCTTAATTTATGCTGGGTCAGAAACAGGGGTCATATTTTTGAGATGAGAAAAAAAAGTCCGCTTAGGTCACACGCTAGCGTTGCAGCTGCCAGAAAGTGTGATCAAACAGTTCCTAATTAGAACCATATAATTTGGTGACATTATGATATTGAAGCTGGCAGCATTGGTTTTCCCAAGCAAAACTAACTTCATGAGCGGCTGACCATAATTTGGGGTTTTGTTGCATTTATGCACAGGGGTTATGGTGCAGGAGGAGGGTGTGTATGTGTGTCCTAGGATGATAGGCGTTTGTTTTTTTTTTCCACAGTCAGAGGTGTGTTGGAGCAAAGAACGGTTGGTAACAAGTCAAGTATGCATTTGTTTGGCCCAGAAGCAACACTGCTCCAGGATGAAAAGGCAGGGTGTAGGTAGCAGCCTCAGTGTGTCACGGAGGGGAGGCTTTTTGGCTTTCAGCTGTCACTCTGGAGGAAAAAACCAGCAAAGGGGAAGAAAAAAAACCCTTTACATAGATCATACAGGCTGAGGATATGACTGCTGTGGCTGCTGACAGTTGTCATGGAGATGACAGAAAACAAATACAATGACAAAGGCTAACATCTTGTAAAAGCAGAGATATGAAAAGAAGTGGTGATGTGGTTTATGAGAGCAGTTCTGCGTTTAAGGAAAGGACGTTCATTTATATTCTTGTTCAGAAATTAGATTTTTTATTTCTTGCCAATATATGTCAGCAGTAGGACAGTTTAAGAGGCTCAAAACAGATGGCAAATGAAATTAGACTGCTGGCTCTATAAATAGCAAACAAAATTAAACAATAGAAGATTAATTTCAGCGTCATTTTATCTAAAAGCTATAAATCTTATCTAAAAAGTCGTTTTTACGACATTATTTCAATTTCCTTAACAAAACCTCTTTCATACAATCACATATAGTATTCTTGCAAAGATATTCAAACTGTTTGAACATTTTCACATTTTATTTAATTAAAGTCCCAAATTTCTGTGTTTTATTGTGATTTTAGGTGATAGACTAACACAGCATACAGTCAAATTCAGTAAACTAGAATATATATCTGGATGAGTCTCATTTGTCAAATTTCGAAAATAATCTTTCAGCAGGTATAGACATACTTTTCACTATGCAAACATTTATGTTTTTAAACATACTTCTTCTTATTAGTCTAACATCATATTCTAATTTTAAATGTCATGTTTCCATCACCTATAATAGAAAAATAATCATATTTAACAGAATTGAAGGTTCTCTAACATCCATCTGTGCGTAATTAAGCTACATAATGTTTCACTAACTGAAATAAATGACTAAAACAAATTGACTTTAGCAACATCCTAATCGATTAGATGAGTCTGTAGCGCAAACCATGAAATGCAAGAAATCTGAAAAGTGTGGCATTCATAAGTATTCAACCCCATGTTATTCCAAAACCCCTAAATAAAATGCAGAGGAAGAACTTTATCCAGTTCTGTAACAGCCTGAAAGGTTTGTTAGTGAATATTAGCAAACAAACAGCACCACAAAGACCGAGGAACACAGCAGACAGGATAGGGATCCATCCATCTGAAAATTAAAAGCATAGCAAAACCCCACTCAGCCTGGGCAAGGAGACCATTAATCAGAAAAACTGTGAAATAATTTCCCAGCACTGTTAGATGAAATCCCTCAACCAGCTTTATTTGTAAAAAAAAAACAAAAAAAAAAACATCATGTCCAACCCTAGAAAAGATACTGATATGTTGCATCTGAAGCAGAGGCCCAACTGAACAGTGAAAGTATTTTGGTAAGTACAAAGTTTTTGACAGTTCTTAGGCAACATGCCTAATGCTACTCATAAAGGAAAATGTAGCTATGTGCATCATTGTAAACACACTGTGGTGGTGGTGATGGCCGCATCATGCTGTATGGATGTTGTTGATTTTTTTCAGCAAGGGTAAGGAAACTGGTGAGGTGGAGGTCTGTTGCAATTATTTTGCAGCAGACCTCCACCTTTAAGCGGGACAAGACCCCTCAAAATAGACCTTGAGAGGATGTACACATATGTAAGCAATATTTTTCAAATTTGTGTTAAAAGAAAAAAGATGAAAATCATCTATTAGTTTTCTTCCACTTTACAATTTTGCACTACTGTTGTTAACCTATCACATTAAATCCCAACAAAATCCCAAAAGAGGTGTGTGGTAGTAACAAAGAATGTACAAATTTTAAGGGGTTATAAATACTTTTGTAGGCTACTGTAATTAGATGTAATGTAGAGCTAATTTGCTCATTACTTGAAGAGATCTTTTTAAAACACTAAAAGAAATTAGAGACCAGGAATGCTAATAACTATCTCAAACTACATAGGTCACATAAAAACAAAAAAAAAAACATCTTGGAGATGAGGTTACTCATGAAGGAAGGCCTTTTTGTTACAGGGACATAATTGGTGATAATACTAAAGCCTTGCAGGATTTATACTCCTTACATCAAGAAATTCAGAGGGATATTAGATTCTAATATTTTTTGTGGCTGGGAAACAGCTTGCAACTTTAAAAAATACACAAAACATCAATGATCAAAAAGAAGTGAAACAAGTCAATCGCTTTCTTCAAACACATGTTGCATGGGAGCAGAGAAGTTTGCTCAGCTAAGTGAAGCATTGTGACCCTTTGTGGTCGGATCCGTCAGTCAGGCATGCAGGAGAAATCCAACGGAACAAGAGAGAGCAGGGATTCACGGAGAGACGCTGGACTCCACAGAACAGCCGAATCCCCAGAGAGTTCTAGCTGTCTCGCTCCGGCTGTTGACACTCCCCTACTCCACTGACTTTTTCATTAACCCCTTATCAAAATGTTTTTCTCTCCCACACTCCACTGACAAGAACACAATTCCCTATATCCCCACACAGAGGATCCTGTTTCAGCTGTTCCCTCTTGTGGCCGCATTTGGTAAACCACAGTTACTTTCGGACAGATGTTTTAATCTTGTTCAGTCTGTTTTCCATTTCTATTTTTAACACTGTAAAATTACTAATAAAAAAGCATTTTTTATTATTTTTAACAATAAGTAAGAATATGAAATATGAATATGTCAAAAATAAGGACATGTATTGATAGCTATGTTTTCTAAAAATATATATAAAAAAAGATCTGACTCCCTTATAGAAATTTAAAACACTAAAACACTCATACCCCAACAAACGGACAAAGGTTATCTAATAATTCAGTTTGTGTCTCTACAAGAAACTAAATATTTTTTTTTTCAATTTGGTGCTAAGCAGAATAAATCAGATAAACAAACTGATGACCTTTGACATATTCTAATTTTGTCCATCGTGCGGAGCAGCTGGAGTTTGTTGACCTGCATTCATAGTTTGGTGCTTGCTGCCCTTTCTGCAGCATATTTTGCTCCAGCTGTAAACTCTGTGCCTCTTTGCCATTCATAATGAGAAATGCTTGCATTATTTAAACACAATTATCTTCCCAACAAAGCAAGGAAGAAATTAATGATGACCCATGTGGCAGGAAGAGACAAGACTCTTCAAAATTTATGAACAATAGGCTACAACACAAATAATATTTGTGTAACTTATAAAAAGTTACCAAATTAGTTGATTTTAGTATAGTATACAGTGACTACTGTATGCTGAGGTGTAGTGTTAATTTCCAGCTGTGTGAATAATCCCACATCTACAGTAGCAGCCAGTGGTTGGATTGATGAGTTAGGTGTAATAAATTAAACCACATCTGTGTGAGTTACTCTGCATTTTTATGCCTATGTAATTGTGAACACTGTGCTATAATGGATGATGGACTCATTTTGGCACATATAGAAAACAGTTAAGTTTCTCCTAATTGTCAGAACATTACATATCAATAAAAACAGGGTTTTGAAACAGAAATGTAGAGCAGACCACAGCTTTGCAGTTATTCAGCAGACACAAGGAGGGTAAGACACAAAGTCATTGCTAAAGTAGCTGACTTCACATAATTCTGCATACAACCATCTCCGGTGGAAAATTAAATCAGTCAAGACCCTATAGTAAATTTTTACCAAAATCTTTAAGATTTTTAACAAGAAAAATGCTGGAGCCAACCAGAATGCTTCTGCTTACCAAAGCTTTTTTTTTCTTTTTTGCTGTATTGTTAGTCTGCATTGCGTTTGTTTCTTTTGTTAGCTTTACAAAAAAAAAAAAAAAAAACAACCTCTCAACTCTGAAACCTCAACCAAAAGAAATAAAACATGTCAACATGAGGCTGAGTAAGCCTCGGCTTATCCACCAATTCAAGGTCAGGTGTTACTGCAATCGTTAAGAGGTCGATTTTAAGTTTCAGATTCTGGGTTTTCTTCTGACAAAAGCAAATTTCCCGGCATTGTGCAAAATATCAAGTAGACCCAAGTTTTAAGGATCACTGTAACTCGGACCCTGCTTATATCATATCTCAAAAAGCAGCACAGAATCATCAAGAATAAGCTGTTTAATTATCAAAATTGGATTTCATGTACAATTCCCTGAAGAAATGATGAGCAACAAAAAGATAGAGGAAGAACATTTTAAAAAAAAGCATTTCCCCTTTGCTCCGATGAGCTTGTAATATGGAAACTGGAGAAAAATGTTTAAGGAAACAGTTTATTCATTTACAGACTTGTTCTGCTGACCTGTTCAAGGACCTCGCCATATTACATTTGAAACAAAAAGAAAGACCGTTACACTTCATCACGTTTGGTTGAACTGCACCGTGATAACCAGAGACAGGAAATGGAAGACAACAGAAAAATTTATATCTTTGCACCGGTACAGAAAAACCTGGTTACTGACAAAAACAAAGACATTTGCAGGCATTTATTCCCCTTACCCCTCTTAAAAAGTTGATCATAAACACAGCATCTGAATTTAATTGAGGTCTTGCGGAGAGAAGTTGTTTGAGCTCAGAACTCCTCTTCTGCGTTTTTACTCCTGGAGGCCTTCAGCTCCGTGAGGCGTTTGATGCACTCCTCCACACTGCACTCGCCGTGGACTTTGTTGTCTCGGGTGCGCACGTTCACAGTGTTGCTAGTCTTCTCCTTCTCTCCCACCACTTTGTCCGACAAAGCAGAATGCAAATACAAGAAAATAAAAACAACAACAAAAATCAATATCTGGGTGGACAACGGGAAAGATAAGAACAGGAACCGATAAAAGAGGAATAAATGAATGTTGCCACTGACCCAGGATGAAGTTGTACTGTGCCAACTGCGCATTTCGGATCTTTTTGTTTAGAGTGCAGCTGGGATCCAGATCCACATCTGCCATGAAGCCGCCGCTGTGAAATTCCTGCTTGACCTGCAGAGTAAATCAAAGAAAGACAAAGCTTGTTTTAAGCATCACATGTTCATTACTTCAACATGGTGTCAAAAATTACAATTTGGAGGTTGTGGTTACAAAATTCCCCCCCAAAATATTCACTTGAGACAACAAAAAAAATAGATTGATTTCTACTATGAATCCAAAATAAAATAGGAACTTTTGTGCAGAAAAGTGGTGAAAAAGCAGAAAGTTGCCCTCCTAGCTGTAAAGCATGCATGTCATGTAGCTTCTACCTGAAATAAAATCTGTCATTTATACTAAAGTTCTAATGTAAGGGTCTGAAATACAGCTGAGACGAAAAGAACAGAAATGTGTTGTGTTTTTTTTAAGTAAGAAAAGCTCAAAATTCTTATTATGGCTTTTATTCCAACTGACTGACATGGATCCAAAACTTCGTGCACAAATCTATTTTGTTGACTGTTGCTGCAGAATTCATATGTAAAGTACAGAGTAGGTTTATGGCGAACTGTGCAAAAAAAATCCCACTTATTTTTCTGTGAGGAAAAACGTCCTAGCTGAAATGCTGTCACTCAGCAGGAAGTGTTTCTATGCTAAACGCAAGGGACTATATTTCCAAGAGAATAATAGCTCAAATATATCCTTATGAAGAACATTTTTGAAGCTGAAATCTCCTGAATAAATCACTTGCAAGCATTATAAGAGTTTATTTCACGACATGTTTCTCTGAATTATTTAGTATCATAGATGGACTAAGAATTTGTCAGATAAAGTCCCAAATATTTTTGTTCCAACCCCACAAAACTGCTTAAATCAGCATGACATGAAGAACAGACCTTTACTTCCATTAATCTGTGATGCTTTCCTCCATTCTTCTTTCCTCAACCATTCGTTTAATAAATACTGCTACCACTCAACCTTTCCTCTGTAAAATCAATTGTTCCTTCCGATCTTGCCTTCCTTCTTCAAATCAACCTTTGCCTTAAATAAATCTTCCATCCATCAACATTTCCTTTACTAAATACTCCCTCCAATCAACCTTCTGTTTCTCCCCTTTTCCAATCAATCAATCTCTTCCTTCTTTCCATCAACCAGTGTTTCTAATCAATTCCTAATCAATCGTTCATCCATCCAGCTTTCTTTAAGTAAACTCTCTCTCAATCAATCCTCCATTTCTTTGTTCCTCCAATCACATCTTCCTTCTTACAATTACGCCTTCCCTCCTTTTTTGCCCAAAACAGCCATTCCTTTTTTCCTTCCTTTTTCAAACCAATACTTATTTTTAATAAGTCCTAATTCCGTCCTTTTGTTTTCCAAACAGTCCCTCCTCTGACTTATTCCTCCCTTTCATGCTTCAATCCAATGATGCCTTCTTCCTCCCTTTTTTACTTGACTTTCTGTCATAGATTTTTTAATTCTTCTTTCAATCAATCTATCCTACCTCACTTCTTTCCTTCCTTTATTTTTTCTATCCATTGTTTTTGAATTCATCAATCACTCCTAAAATGTTTCAATGAACAAAAACGAGAAGCGTTTATATACAGCCTAATAAAATGCAGTACTTTAAAGTTAGAAGAAAAAAGCTGCTGTGACTGTAATAAGCGCTGAAGCGAACAGAGAGATTCCCAGACAGTTCTGTGATTCTGGTACGGCACAGGATCCCAGAGACAAGACAAAAGACAAATAGCTTCAGCTTGGAGGTAAATTTACATATTTGACAATCTCAGGGTAACTCGCTTGAAACGTGTCGCTGTATTAACATAGCAGAGGTGAGTGCTTACTTTCTTAGCATATTCTTCACAGGTTGGTCCCACAGGTACGACCATCACTTGACCGGGAGAAAGCCACAGTGGCCTGAAGAAGAAGAAGAACAGAACATTTCTGCATTTATTGGACTTGTGGGGCAGCAGCAGGACAAACACAGACCGTAAAAAGGTTCAGAATACATTTCTGTTTCTTTTTTATTATTCATGAATTGTCATAACTCAAACCAACTTAAATAAAAACAAACATGTCTCCGTCTATTAGGGTTTGTCCTTCTTTATAATTAATCAAATGAAATAGGATTGTTCACAAACCATTTGCCTCCGTAGTTCTCAGTCAGAATGGCGATCATTCTCTCCACTGATCCCAGAATGGCTCTGTGGATGATCACTGGTCTCTTGTGGTCATCACCATCATGACTGCAAAACAATTCAAACAAAACTGAAAAAATGCAAATGAAATAAAGACACGCAAGATATAAATCACATATAGGCAGTAAGAGAAGTTAAGGCTTCATCCAAATAGTAAAAAATAAAATAAAATCTTGAAAAATATTTAAGATTAATGAAAAGCAGCAGAGCTGTTACCCGACAAAGGAGAGATTAAAGCGTATAGGGAGCTGGAAATCAAGCTGTATAGTGGCACACTGGTGGTATCGACCGATGGCATCCTTGATCTGAATGTCAATCTGGAGACATAAAAAACACATGTGATCAGCGGCCCTCCCTCCGGCTGATTTACAGCTGAACTAAATCAATGCTTCAGTGCGCCGCTCACCTTGGGTCCATAAAATGCTCCGTCACCCGGGTTCAGGACCCATTTCTCCCCAAACTCATTTAAGCTGTTTTCCAGTTGCTGCGAAAACAAAAATGATTAATATTGCTTTACAACAACATTTATGGTGGAGCAATATCCAGGTAAACAGTGTTGCTAAGCACAGCAAGAAAGTTCATCTGGGACAAATCACTGAGCTGAGAACTGCTAATGCCTCCATGTTAGGTTATGGTTGCTTCTGAGCAATAAAATGAGGAGGAGAAAGCACAAAGCTTTCTATCTCTCCTTCTGCCCATTTTATCTGTCTTTTTGGTTTATGTCATTTTCCATCTGTTTCACTGCATACATTAAACAAGCAATCAAGTCCAGGAGTTTTTCCTATAGAAAAATGTAACGATAGATTAAAAAGAAAAAAATATATACATATAATAGCTTGAAACACCATCATTCTCAGACAAATTAAAGTAAAATAAACAGCAAAACAGGAAGAAAATCATAACATAAGACCTTATCCATGTACCATGACCTTTAGCCTCAACCTGTTGTGTCTTACAGGTGCATCACAAATAAGAACACAAAAAACAAAACAAAAAACACAAAATTACTATTAATGTCAAACTAATTTAACAATTTCTATTGATTTTAGTCATAGTGTTTTTAAGAACATTTTTATATTATGTCAGACCAATAAAAAACATTTTTAATGCAGAAATACTATGCTATCGCCAAAGCTAAATTAGGAAAGACTGCTGACTGGACAGTTGTCCATCAGACCATTACTGATGCTGTAAACTATGAGAACAAGCTACAAAAGCTCTAAAGACTCAGTTTACACAGCGCTGTATGAAAGCATATTAATGAAAAGTTGAATGGAAGATAAACATGCAGTAGAAAAAGGTGTATAAGCAGCGAGGATAACCACAGCCTTAAGAGGATTGTAAACTAAAGCCAATTCAAGCGTGCAAAGATTTACAAGGTGTGCAACTAAGTGCTCTTAGATTCTTCACAAGAACCTGGGCTACAACTGGAGCATTTATTCTGTTATTCATCAGAACTAGCAATAATAAAAGCTTAAAACACGTTATGCTGTGAGTAATACATGCATGAGTTTAATTTTTTTTAACAAAAAATTTACTTTTTTGAAATATATTGAGATATAAAAGGTTGCAGTAAAAACATAATTATTGGATAATTAAAGTACTTATTGCAATGAAACATTAGTCATTCTTTTCATACCAGGAAAACTAAAGAGAAAACGGAAGCAAAAAAAATAATCTATTGCTAAAATGGATAATTACCTCAATAAAAGCTTTAAATATTAAAAACAAAATGCAGCACAGTAAATTAACAACAGTAAATATACAAAAAGACAATAATTTTGAGAATGGGGAACTTAATAAAAATTGCTTAAATGATTGTCAATTAATTTAGAAGTTGATTAATCATTTACTGAAGTACAGTGACTCAAAAGAAAGAACACAGTCAGGATAGTAATTAAGATAAAGCTGTAGGAAAAAGCATATATTAAAAAATAAATTTTGCATTTAAGATTGAAAATAAGAACTTTTCTCAGTAAATATGTTCTACCCAGAACTCCTCCGGTTTATATATAGATTCCTCTGTATCAAATTCTGTAACAAGAAAATCCAGAACAGGAAGTGAAAATCTTATTAAGCACCTTTGGCTATCCAGTTAATAGGTTAAACCAAAACAGAGTCAGCAGATCAGTTCTACACTGCACTGATGTGAAGTCAAGAAGAAAGAGCTCAGCTGTTCACATGTTGATGTTAAAAGTATTTATTTAGCTGCAGATTAATCTTTTGCGACAAATGGCCAAGCGAACTCTAAAGGAGTGCCGATATTACATTTTAGGCAAAATATGTTTTAATTAAAAAGGAATGTATTCGTTTATTTTCATCTTTTAACATTGAACAAAAAAAGATGAAGTAGTTAAACAAAAAATTTGAGGAATGTGCCATAAATTGATTACTAAAATAATCCTTAGTTGCAGCCCTAATAAAAATAGATGTATAAATAAGTTATGTAATGGAAATCAAGAGGGAAAATGTGCATACAACAGTGCGTCTAGTATGTCAAGTGAAAAAAAAAAAACTAAAACTCAATTCCAGCAGTATACCTGCCAACAAACACCTTTTCATCCATCTAAAGCCTGCCACTAAATCCTTACAAAACCAACAATCTGATGTCCTTCGTTCAATCCCAAGTGCACCTGAAAACAAAGTCTTTTGTTTTATCAGCTGCCATTTAACACAAACGCTACAAAATTCTCCCAGACTTCCAAATAGTCCAAGAAAGGGTCTGTATTATGGTAATCTAAAGGCTAAAAAGTCATTATTGCTCAATTTAACTCATCTCGTTGTTTGCCTTACATACAAATTGAGCCAATTGAGGCTTTAAGTTGAAAAAATAATCACTGAAACACTGCTGCTTTTCCTATAAATCAACTCGCTGGGACAGAACAGGAAGTGAAAGCAGCAAAGTGTGAATATTATCTCTGAAGAGGAAAAAGCATTTTCTTCCACTGAACTGAAGGCTGCTTTGAGAAAATATAAATCCTCTGCTTCTGTCCAGCCAATACTTTCTAACAGCACCTTCTGGGTGCTCATATTTTCTGATATACTGAGAGGAACAGAAATTACCTTTTCTGCCTGGTTCCAGATCTCTGGCTCTCCCAGAAACTTCTCTGGTCTTGTAGAAAGGTTGAGTTTGAAAGTGAAGCCAAACACTTCATAAACTGTACGCAGGAAGTCCAGGCAGCCTTTAATCTCCTCCTCAATCTGGGATCCACAATAACAGAACATTAATATTTGAAAACATACATTTAGTAAAACATCATGTTCAAACAAGCATTAACAATTTATTGTTTATATTCTTAGCTTTGTTCTTTTTTACTTGCATGTCTTTTATGGTTACTAAGCTTTTATCTCTGTTTTTGTGTTTTTACTCCAATTTATTGCAAACATGACAATGTTACTGTATGCCAAGAACTACATAAATTTAAATTATCTAATTATGTAGGACACATAGATTCATCCTGTCTTTGTCGGTAACATACCTACGATATATAGTCCAATGCATTTTAATAGGTACACATCAAGTGTATCGGTTAAGCCATTAAGATACAACAGTTACTTTTTGTCTCAGTATCAAAGCAAAAAGAAGTTGGCTAAAATTCCCCTTTTCAATAAAATTTGGTGTCCTAGATGGAAAAATTAGATTTTATTTTTTTCCACTCATTATCTAGGGTCTGTTTGCAATGAACCCAAAGCAGAAACACATGTACACTTTTTAATGGCTTGTTATATTATCACATATTTTCCTAAAATCGAGCCGCCTTTTCCAAAAGGCTTTACAATCTTTGTGTCTTTTCCAGCCCTCTTTCTCAATACACAATCACGAGCAAACTGGATGTATTGCCGCATCTTCATATGAATCTGCTAATGAATAAAATTGCTTCACTTTTTGAACTTTTGGTCTCTTTAATTGATACTGGAAGTGATTCGGGGCAATAACCTTGTTTCCAAACTGTTAACCATGGAGCAGAAGAATTTGGAGTTTTTATATGTGAATATGACAAACAATTCATCAATAATAACACGTTTGCTGTGCCAGAAAGTATTGTAGTAAAAGTTTGACATCCTGCAAATAAACACTGTGTGCTTTTACACACAGCGTTTTTATTGTGTTCCCCTGGAAAGCTGACTCATGTTGTAGTTTTACCAAATTAAAAACTAAATCTTTACCCACAAGAAGCAGATAAGATCTGAAATGCAGCAGTGTTTTGATGAAAATACAACACTGAACACAACTGCAACACAATGGCATCGCAGTTTTACTTCTGACAATTAAAACAAGGTTAAATATGAAGCAGCAGAACCAGGAATAAATTCATATTCCTTGTCCAAACGCTGCACATTCATTATTAACACAGCTGTAGAAATTTAAAATTATTTCAGAATAGCATCATTTATTTTCCAACTTGTACTCTTTAACCTCAGCAGACAGCGCCTCAGGCAACGTCACTCTGAGCAAATTATTAGCCACAGACAGCTTTTCTTCCTCCAGAAATGAGTGTTTTTGTAAGAGAGTCCTCACCTGGTCTATTGAGCAGAAGATATGCGCATCGTCCTGCTGGAAGCGGCGGACTCGCGTGAGGCCAGTCAGGGCTCCAGACAACTCATTTCTGTGCAGGACGCCAAAGTCGGCCATGCGGAGAGGGAGCTCTCTCCAGGAGCGAGGACGGTGATCAAACATCAGGCTGGGTCCAAACAGAGAGGAGGAAAAAAAGTGTGAAAACACAATGCGACTTCAATCTAAAGTTACGACAAAAACACTTATTCAAAACAACATTGAGAGTAAATGCAAGATTTGATGCAACTGATGTAAACAACGTAAAAGTTATTTTGGATGATGATGTGATTTACTGAGAAGCGATAAGAAACCGAGCAGTAAATAAACATATGAAAGATATTAAAACAAAGATCCAAATTGTTACTTCTATTTATTCTGCAACTCAGCATTCAGCAAGAAACAGAAATGGGATATTTTCCATCTGAAAACACTATAAGGCCTTAAAGCCATTCCAATTTCAATCATGCTGGTTGAAAATCTGCTGCAGCGACAGTTTGTCACAATAAGATACAGAGCTAAACATCGTATCACAGCTATTTTGCATGATGAAGGTACTTCATTTCATGCAGGAGGGAAAACAAAATCATTCGTCTCATTTACAGGGTGTTTTCATTTACCATCAATGTTCATTTTTCCCCTCGCTGCCAGACTAAATTATACAATTTCTTGTAAGAAAATGCCTAGGTCTCACCAGTGCCCTGGGCAGTTCATTGGTTTGAGTGCAAAGGTTTCCTTCTCTGCTTCAAAAGAGAACATGTTCTCGCTGTAGTGCTGCCAGTGGCCCGAAGTCATCCACAGTTTGCTGTTGTAGATGTTGGGAGTCACTACTTCCTGGAAACCCCTCTTCCTGTATTCGCTCTGCGAAGGACACGCCAAAATATTTCTTTATAAGATACATGGCGCCTTTGAATGTCCTTCAAAGGCGCAGATAGTGCAGAAAAAATCTGCACTATAAATAAAGTCCTGAACAGTCTTCTGTCACAGGGAAGGACTTCTGCTAACAAATATCCCCTTCTACACCTGATTACAACAGATAGTGTAAAAAAAAAAAAATCATTAAACTCATCTCATATTTTATATTAGTAACATTACAGAAAATCTAATTTCTGTGGAAATTTGAGAAAATAGATATTGTGAAAAAGAAAGAACGGGTCACTCCTGTAAACGAGACCTCATCTCTCACTGAGATTTACCTCTATTAATAAAGGTGAAATAAAAAAAATCCACTTTTAATTACAGGAGAAAAGTTAAAATAAGTACATTTAAATAAATTTCATAACATACAAAAGATAGGGGCGGAACATTTTAGAAAATCCAATCCTTAATTAAATTATATTTATTGCCCCAGTGTAAGCAAAAACCATTCTTATATATATATATATATATATATATATATATATATATACAGTATAAACATCTTCCACAATATTTGTGACTCCTAAAAAATAAATACTACAGGCTTTTTTTGCTTTATTTGGACTTTTCTTTTGATAGGAACCTCAAAACCTATAATCAGTAATCATTGACATCCTGTTTCGCTGGTGTGCAATTATGAGCTAACACAGCGGTTGGCCTTTCATTTTCAAGATGGGAGAGCCAAGAGGACATATTACATAAATTAAGAAATGGTTACAATAAATGAGCTAAAACTAGGCTAAAACTGCAGAGCTCTACAATGGTGTAGATTAGTGACTATTTGCTTAAAAACAGTTTTTCTAGCATCTCAATAGAAAAACACTAGCTAAGAACGGCATCTTGAATTAATCATAACACTACTTTAGGTTTTACCAGAGTTGCAAATAATTGTGGAAGGAACTTTACCTTCAATTTTGTTTATAAAAAACAAAATTGATCATTGCTCAAAAAGCAATGAGCAGTTGCTTTCTTGTTGTTTAAAACTGCTTAACTCCTTGAAATCTGATCTGCCAAATTCACATGGGAGGATTTATACTGATTATTGCATCTCATTTTATGTGTTAATACATCTTGGCTTGCTTTGACTACTTGGGTGTTACACTTCAAAATCTAGACATGAAAGAGCTTTCACAATAAAATCTTGGACAACTGATGGGATTTTTTTCACCATTAAAGTATTTGACTGTCTGATTACTATATTTGACAGAGGTGGAGTTTAAGCTTGTGCAGACAGGGCTTCTTTATGAAACCCAATTTCGTGTCTCGAAATCGCCTCTGTCAGAAATCCATTTTGTTACATTAAAGTGAAATTGCTTAAAGTGTTTTTTTCTTAGTGAGTGCACACTCTGAGAATCAAGATTTGAAAAGCAATTTCTCACCCTTTACAATATAGAGAAATAACTTTGCTTCAATGCCATCAAATGAATCTGATTTACATGTTTTGATTTATTTTACAAAGGGTTAGTTCACTTCTGGCAACGGTATTTGACTTACAAACTTTAGTTTGATTTGGGGTTGTCTAACAAAGTGAAAAGCAGGAATTATATTTGGACTGAAACAGGAAGTTTGAAATGCACAATAGGAACAAGCAAAAAGTTTCATTTGAGGATTTTACAACTCTGCTTGTTATCTGAACAGAAGGTAATGTAAAACAGTTCAAGTAAAACTGCATGTTGATGATAAGGAGGGTGGTAAAACGTCTTGACTTTATATTGAAGAATTAAGCCTGCAGGAGCTGTTCTAGTATATGGTCCTGAGTTTTAAAACAGACATTTAAAAATTTTCACTACCAAAATAAAGAGTGTTTATGTAAAACTCTGAAGAATCCAACATTAGACTAATCAATTTCCAGAGAGGCAGAAATAATTAAACCTATTGTTCAAGAAAAGTCATGAAATTAAAAAATATACATGTATATAACTTTTTTTGAGTATTACTCGTACAACTTTATGTGAAGCTGTTTTTGGTTATTTCATTTATTTATGTTTTTGAACAGCATACCTTTTGCTACAATATCTGTATTACCGGAAAAATGTTATGCTCAAACAATGCACAGCTGTGTTTATTTCTGATTTCAACTTGTGTATTTTAACACTTAGAGTAATAACAAATGTATTTTCATAACAGAAAAGTTACACTCTACATAATCCGTTTGACAGTTTTCCAGCAAACAGTGGCTGATCAAAATGTAATTGCTGAAAAAGTATTGATGCACATTCATAGAATGTTGAGTGTGAAAAAAATGTGTTGTTAAAAAAAGGTGTACAAGTGACAGAGATAACCACAGCCTCGATTGAGAAGCAAAGCCTATTCATGAGTTTTGGGGACATTTACAAGGTATGGACTCCAGTTGGACACAGAGCTCCAAGAGTAAACACACAACATATCAGGACTGCAGTACGTTCCTGTGTTAAGTAACTCTGCACAAATACAATATTTGGAGAGGAGTTCTTGAGCTAAGAAAAAAAGGACTGAAATGTTGTTTAGTCGTTAAAAGTCTCTTTTTGAAATTAAAGTGAATTTTGAATTACAGATCCCAGAGTCTGGAAGAAAAGTGAAGAGGATGAAAATCAGTGTTAAGTTTCTACAGCCTGTGACAACTTAGGATGCCATCGGCTCATGTTAGTTCACTGTGAACCTGAAATATAGGACTTTGTGTTTAATTAACCAGCATAATGTACAAGTCTATTTCTGAACCAAGTTTAATAATCAAATTTGTGAAGATGCATATTTATGTGAACAGCTGCACAGTAAAAAGTGCAAAATATATTAGAATGGAAAAAAAACACTTAACATACCCTAATGTATCAATTATTTAGGGCAATCTAAATTTATTAATTTACCATCTATGACAAAAAAATAATTTCTTAAGTTACATTTTTTATGTTGCTTTTTATGTTGTTCTAAAAGAACAGCTTTGTAACCTGCCTGTTTATTATCAAAGCATGTGTATGCAATATAAATAAGGCAGAAAATAGAGAAAACAATATGTGTGTTAAATATTGAATCCTATTGCACTTCTGCGTTTTCTACTTTTGTAAAGAACAAGTAGGGCTTACTCTGATCATTTTATTCTCTTCAGGTTTTCCTGCGAAACTAAACTTTCTGCCTCAAACCCTGGACTTTTCCTCTCAAAGCTTGGAGCGAGATCAAAGCAATTATCCACTGTGGGCCTGTCGGCTCGAACTCACTCTGATGAACTCAATCAGCGTGTTGTAGATGAAGGCCCCTTTAGGCAGGAAGAAGCAGCTCCCTGGACTCAGATCATGGAAGAAGAACAGTTCCTGCTCCTGAATTAAAAAAAGAAAAGGTTTGCTAAAGTGATGGGAAATTTAAGTGGGTAACACCAAGGTCAAACTAGTTTGTCTTTCACATAATGTAACAGCTCATTATATACAAATCCTGGTCTGCATTTGTGTTCCTGTTTGACTTGTTTTTCCATACAGTAAGTATGATTACATGGAGCAGACAGACATAAGAACACACGCCCTGTAGCAACAATTGCTTAACAGATCTAAATATAACTGCTTTATTTCTTCTAGCATCAACACTGTCTCATCGGAAAAGTTACATCATAAATTTAGCAATTCATAGACTGATACATAAAGAAAAAGTATAAAATCAGTTGTACTACCAGCAACAACATAATCAACACTATTTTTTAAACATTCCCAAAGGCAACTAGTAAAATTTGATTATAATAACAAACAATTTCACAGTGATTTTTAAAGGTTTGCCTAGTCAAATCAATTCTTTCATTAAAAAAAGTTATTCAAGTAGACTGAATAGCAGTAGACCCATAAATAACTGTTTTTTAACATATTCAACCCTTCAGAATACACAATGATTTTACTCTCTTTCTAGCCGAAACTGCTTTTGTATTTCAGCTCCTACCCGGCCCAGTTTGCGGTGATCTCTGTTCTTGGCTTCCTCCTGAAACTTCTCCCACTCTTTCAGCATTTTGGGGTCAGGAAAGGAGATTCCGTAGATCCTCTGGAGGGTTTCCATGTCTGCTTTTCCCTCCCAGTAGGTAGAAGAATTCTAGCACAACAAAAAAAATAGGGAGAGGATATAAAACTTCACCAAATCCCATGAGTGTAAGACAGAGTAGTTCTGTTCCAGCAGTTGGAACAAACTAAATATAGTTGGTAGCAACAAATAGTGGCACATCATAGTTTTTTACTCTTCTTTTTTTTTTAAGGTAGACTAACCTTGTGGATTTTAAGGGCTTTGATCTTTCCAGTGTGTCTCACATGAGGACCCCGGCACAAATCAATTAGTGGACCACATCTGAAATGACAACATATTTGTGGAAAAAAATACATATGAATATATATTTTTTTTCTTTCATCAGCAATAAAAAAAATTGCATGTATAAAAATGTCAAAAATATCAGATATAGAGTATTGTATATATTACATGGGAAACCCGTGAGGATTTCTTGTCTAATATACAGAACCCAATGTTCCCAATTCAGATGACAGATGTCACTGATTTAGGTCATGTAGGTCAGCACTGTGTATGTTAACAAGTTGTGGTGCAAAAAAATGTTTGCAACAATAAACATTTGGCTAACGAAATTCATGCGTTTCAGGTTGTCTTTACAAATTTGCAAAAAATCTGAAAAAACAACAACAAAAAAACCCAGAATATTTACTTCATCGAGCTTTGGACTCACCTGTAAACGGTGGTGGTGGGAGTGGTGACTTTCTCGTTCAGAATGCGGCACTTAAACTTGTTGTACTTTAAAAAAAACGTTATAGGGTTAAGAATTATTCAGAATTTTCTTTGTATTTACATGTGTATCCATTGGCTTACCTTAAACATTTCCAGAAGAGTTTCTTTCTTTATCTCCAGCCTTTCAAACGGCTGCTTCTCCTTGATGATTTTCTTGCAAAGGTTCTCCAGAGAGGGAAAGTCATTACTTGATACACACCTGTTAAAAACAATAGTAGTGATGGGTCCGGCAACACCGATGTGTCGGCGCATGCGTCAAGCCCATAGACAAAACCCCATGCAGGTGCGCGTATTGCTTTCAGCAAGTCATGTGACCGATACAGGAACTGTTTTGAAAAGACACTGCCGCGCCAAACTGTGTTTATAAGGAAGCGAATCTGTCAACGGGATGCATTTGCCAAAAGAATTCTTGATCTTTTACAGTACAGCGTCAACTATGGAGCCTCTAGCCAAATGAAAGGCTTCGTAGTTTGGGACCATTTTGATCTTACATCAGAAAATAAGGTATTGGTTATCACTTTGTTGTTGTTTCATCCAGTTCTTTTCAGTTTCTACTTGATCTATCTGAATCCAAATTCAGCTGAAATTGACTCTTAGTTTACTGTCATATTATGTTCTGCAGGTTAAGTGTTGCATATGTTTGACAGAACTGTCTTATTTAAATAAATCCACCTCCCCAATGCTGAGGCATTATAAGGCCAGGCATCAGAATGAAGTCTCAGATACACCAAGGATAAACTCAGGTATACAGCCATTCTACAAATTACTCAGTTGCTTTTTATAAATTATTTCATATATGTCAAATGAAAGAATTATTCACCAGAAAACTGTTAACACATTAAAGCTAAATTGAAACACACCCAAGAAAAATCCAGCTCAACTACCTGAACCACTCAACAAACTACCTGTATTCTGAGGTATGTTAGTCACCAATCCCATAAAACCTGCTAGACACACGTTACACCCAAAAGACTCTCACTAAGACCAAACCTACTTGACAAAATTGTACCCAAAACCTGAGCAACTCACTCATTGTTATCCAGAAACATGTCGTAGTAGAAGCCGTTCTCAATCGGAGGTCCGTAGCAGAGGCAGCCTCCGTACACACGCTCCATGGCTTCTCCAAGGATGTGGGCACTGGAATGCCAGTACACCTAAAATGTTATCATAAAATGTCAGCCAGTTAAATACTAAATGCAAAAAATATATATTTCTTATATTATTGATGAACATATGAAGGCAAATCAAACTGATGTGATAAAGAATGTGTATTTTTTAAATTTAATTTCTTAACATTAAAAATATGTTTTACAAAACAGCAAGATGTTTATTGTAGGAAGAAAATCCTAAAGTTTTAAAAGTAGCTTTTGAATGATGCTGTTAATCTGACTGGATTTCCAAACTTCATGTTGGAACAATGTTATTCTGGTGCTTATTAAGATTGCAGTAAAGACATTTTGAATTATTAAAACTCTGAAAGAGCACGATGTCTTGCCAACAATTACAATACAAATATTTTTCAACAATGATCAGGATTTCATGCACAATTAAGCAATTTTAGGAAGAATCACTGATCAAACACAGTTTTGTTTAACATTAATGGATACTGTTAAAACTGAAATTGAATCATTAGCAAAGTAATTAATTTGAAAAATATTAAAATATTTACTTATTGTTGCAACTATAATTTTATCCTTGGATACATCTAGAAAGATAATTGCAAGAGAACTCTTATTACATGTACAAGAAAAAAGAAAGAGACGTTTGGAAGATACCAACAAATAAGACTGTAAATATGTCCAAATTACTCCGAAATAAATAAATCTGATTCAGAAAGATTCAAGAAAACTGATGGGATTTGATATGCATCAGTTTCTACCAGTTCTCCAAAAACAGGACCATCAATGATTTAAACTTACAGCTTGAGCTTCTTCATCATCAAACTTGAGCAACTGAAGGCTGCAGTCACCCTCCAAAGGTCTGTCAAGGTCCCACACACTGTTGTTTACTTTGGCAATCACTGTGTTGTCAGCAAGGCCTTGGCTGCACCATAAAATATAAAATATTCCACATCAAAGTAAAGAACAGGAACATATCAACTGGGGAATAGCTCCTATAGAAATCCCTTTTAATCTCTGCTGATAATGGCAGGTAAAAAATGAAAGCTCCAGCTCCCTTGGTCACAGGGTGTTCCTAATTACATTTTCTACTTAGACATATCTAAGTAGAAATGAAACAAATTAAACAACGGATTTTTTAATACACAAAATTAAACTTAGAAACAATTTATGCAACATAAACATTATAAATGGATATTGTCAAGTTGGTGAGCTTTTGTTTCACAAAGCTATAATTTGGGGTATACTAACAAGCAGCTAGAGAAAACAAGCTTTCCCTTAGAGTCCATTGTGTGCTTCTAAATTTCCTAGAAAAAATACTGAATTTTAAAGTGTACCTTAAATAAATACATCAGAGACACAATATTTGGTTTGTGGAGATTTTCCGATATCTAGGAATATACTCTATATTGAATCATTGATTAAGATAACCTAAGAATACAAAACGCACACAATATTTTATCTAGATTTTTATTTTTAAACTTTCATGTGGCCAGATGATTTAATCAACTTATTAATAAAACAACCACAAGACTGGCTGGTGGCAACTTCTGCTTTTAATAATACAAGTGATGTGGACTATTTAAAGGAGAGCAACAATAATCACATGTTAAATAACAACACATCACAGTTCAGCTTTTGGCAATCAAATTTTGGTAGCCCTCTTTTTTATTTGCTTCATTCCAATTAACTGTAATACCACTACATTTGAGGCAGAGCTATCATTATGCTGACCTGATTCCACATGCCACTTGGTATGGTGTGGTCTTCCAGGACTCCGCCTCCACCACCTTCCCATCAGGCAGGGTCACCTTGATGGGCTTGCTATCCGTCGCAGCTCTCTCTGCAATCAGAGCGTCGTGCTCGGCTTTCAGCTTTGCATACAAAGTGAGACGCTCGTCGATGTACTGGGGCGGTTGTGACAACTGTGGGGGAAACACAGGCTGTAAGTGCAAGGACTGGCAACAGTTAATAGGCTAGCAGTGTTTAATATATAAACAGCCGACCTGCTTCCCTTCAAAACAAAAACTGGTGACCTTTTGGGTGAAACACCACACAATAATACATGAGGCTTTAAGGGATTTTACCAACAAAAAAAGAGAAAAAAAAATAAATCACAGAAATTAAAAATAGTCAATACTTAAAAGCTAAGTGTAGAAAATCTCTCTCTCTCTCTCTCTCTCTCTCTCTCTCTCTATCTCTCTCTCTCTATATATATATATATATATATATATACTGCCTGGCCAAAAAAAAAGTCACCACCAAAAAATGGTCACACTCTCTAATATTTTGTTGGACCGCCTTTAGCTTTGATTACAGCCCACATTCACTATGGCATTGTTTCAATAAGCTTCTGCTGTGTCACAAGATTTATTTCCATCCAGTGTTGCATTAATTTTTCACCAAGATCTTGTATTGATGATGGGAGAGTCTGACCACTGCGCAAAGCCTTCTCCAGCACATCCCAAAG